>CAWVNO010002319.1:0-54090 GCA_963930645.1 Salticus scenicus
CGACCCTTATAGCGCTGCGCTTACTACTGAAAACAATTAACAGTTAGTATCTTTAATAAACTATGAACTATCACACCGAGTTTCTAGTGGGAAAAGTAACAGATTTATTGAATAATTTATTTTATAACGAGTTTAATTAATTTTTAAATGTTAATTTTATCCAAAATATCATAAGTAGGGCCTTTGACCTGGCTAAGTGGGGTTTTTGTCCGGTGGAGATTATGTCCGGTGGGGATTTTGTCCGGTGGAGCTTTTGTCCGGTGGGGTTTTTGTCCGGTGGGGATTATGTCCGGTGGGGATTTTGTCCGGTGGGGTTTTTGTCCGGTGGGGATTTTGTCCGGTGGGGATTTTGTCCGGTGGGGCTTTTGTCCGGGGGGGATTTTGTCCGTGGGGATTTTGTCCGGTGGGGCTTTTATCCGTATCCCGAAAGGGAAACAGTTTCACAAATACATTGATTTCAAAAGTTTCGTCCATTCAAATCATCTATCAGACACGGTATTATAGGCCCAAGCAAAACACAAATTTATTTTTTTTCAGACGAAAATCATTTACAGAATTTTTGAAGCTTTGTTTAATTATCCATTAGAATTTTGAATAGTATAATTAGAATTACATATATCAGAATAGAACCAAAGAAGGGGGTAAAGGGGGGGGGGGGGGTAGGAGACAGAGGAAAAAAAAAATGCAGTTTTTATATCAAATTTCTACAGATTATAAAAAGTAGAAAATCCCCTTTTAAAAAAAAAAAAAAAAAATTAGTGAAATTTTCTTTAATTATCACTCACTCTAATATGCATATATATATTAAATATAGATGTATTTATGTCCATTTCTACTTTTTTCTTTCCTTTTCTTGAAAAGGATTTCGGAAAGGTTGGACGCCCAACAAAGCGGTTTAATCCGCTCCACCCATCTTAAACCTTGGCGCTCTCTGCTCCTTCTTGTTATTTCTGTTTTATTTGCTTGGATTTTGCCCTTGTTTCACATAGTTTTCCTTCTTTTTATTCATATTATATATATATATATATATATATATATATATATATATATATATATATGTATATTTATTTATTTATTTTATTTTATTTTATTCTTTCAGAGTTACATGATTATTTGGGGAGGAGGGTAGGGGACAGACTGAAAAGAAAAGCTTTGAAAACGTCTACAGATTACTATGTAACTTTGTATACACTTACACTTTAAAGAAAGATAGTGAAGGTTGTCGACACCTTGGGGTGGGGGGAGGGGGGGGGGAGTAAAAAAAAAAGTTGATTTCTTTTCGTTACGTGCTACTTCCGAACAGTGCTATTTGCAAACACATCTTACACATGGTAGCTCATTCCTTCCCCATTTGAAGATAAGGGAGGTATCGTCCCAGAGAGCACGTCCCCGTTCCCTAATCGATCAAGAGATCTACTTTAATTAAATAAATTAAATTAATATTTTAATCGATTCCCTAATCGATTAACTGCTTTTTTTAAAAGCTGTCAGTAAGAAAAAATATTAAGTCGGACTGTGAAAGTCTGTCATTGTCATTTTTATTTATTAGGTCGTTGCAAAAGTTCGTATGGGGGTAAAAGACTAAAACACGTTTGTCCGGGCATCACTCGAGAACGGCTGAACGGAATTCAACGGCGCTTGGCAGAAACTTAGGTCTTCACACAACTTAAAATTATATCTATCAACTTTTCAGAAATTCCCCCCAGTTCCTCCCAGGGGGTTTTTCAAAATTATGATTAGTGTTTAAATTGTGGGTAAAAAACGCTTGCGCATGCGCCATAAATATTTTTTCACTAAAACGCTTTGAATGGAAAAATAAGATATAAAAATAAATTTTTAAGATAAAGACTTTTTTATTCGCGTGATTCGCACTGCAAATTATGAAAAGATTGAAATGAAGTGTTGCTATCTAAATTCCATACTTTAGTTCATTATCGGAGAAAAAAATGGTAGTATATAGTAGAAGGATTAAAGTGATTAAAATTTATTTGTTCTTTATGCATCTCATTCCTTTTAAAAGAAAAATCTATATTGGTCGGAATCAAATCATAATATAGTGTAAATACCGGAGGCTATAAAATACATAGTTCGAAAACTGAAATATTCAATAGACGATGAGATACAGTCATCTTTGAAATCGCAGTTCTTAAATAATAGCAGATTCACCTGTCGTCAATAAATATCCAGATTGAAATGCCCAGGAAAGAGCTTTCTTCAGGTAGTGAGAACCTGGACCTGATGTAGTGCGGCCAGAAAAAGTGCTGCCGTTCGCAACGGATACACAAAGCGAGGTTTAGAGAGATTTCAATGTAATTTTTTTAGTTTTTATTTATAATGTGATGTAAAAAATAAACAATGATCCAATTATTTTGAAATTTCTTTTAAATATAGCGACCAGCGAAGTGGGCTCAGCCTGCTAGTAATAGATAAAATTAAAAGTAGATTTTTTAGAAGGAATTAAATAAATAAAAAACAAATAATTTTAATTAAACTTAAATTTTAATCAGTTTAATCCTTTCTACTATAAGCTACCATTTTTGTTACGATAAATACTATAAATATTTTTTTAGAAAAAAGATTTTTCTTTTAAAGGAATTAATTAGGAAAATGAAAAATACAAAGTTTTATACTATAAAAATCATACATAAACACAATTGTTATAAATAAGTTTTTTAATTTAAAATTTAGTATACTTATTTATTTTATTTTATTTTATTACTCACTGCCATAAGGTATCCATAAAAACCAACATTCTCAAGAAAAAAAAAAAAAAACCTATCTCTCCATAACAATGTAGTTTAGCTTCGGTTTTACGCATAAAGATCAACGTCATTTTAAATGTTCTCTCACTAAGTAAAATGCTTAAAATAGTTCTTTAAAAAAAAACATGTTGTCAAAAACACTCTATTAAATGAAATCTGCGTTCAACCGAATTTTTTTAAGCTCAATATTATTCTTAAAGAATTAATAAAAACGAAACATTTCCCTATTGAATAACGTTACGGTAGCTGGAAAGCAGGGTATAGCGAACGCTGGCGCCCTCTGTTAACGTTAGAAAACAACATCGCAAAATTTCAGCGTTACTTTCGTCTCCTCTTAAATAATACTTCGTGGTTCAACCATTCGTTTTAAAAGTATTGACGAGTTGACGAGACATTTCGAAAGATACCCATCTTGAAAATTTACTCTACTCGAGGGGGGACTTCCCCCCCCCCCCCAGGGAGGTTCACGAGGCTCCTACACATACAAAAAAATTTTCCCAGTTGACTATCTCTATTATAAATAATTCTTCTAAATTTCATAATGATCACTAAAAAATAATTCTCTTTATGCACATTTATACAAAATTTTGTCCTGTATCACCATGTTAAAAATTTAGAAAAAGCGGGATGGCAACGTAACCTGTAAGACAATTTTTACCAAAAGTTGATAGGCACTAATTTATGTCAAGATGCAACTACATACCAATTTGTATGAAATTCTGTACAGTAGTTCCTGAGATACAGTTGCCACAAAATTTTGTCACACACACAGAGACAGAAAGACAGACAGACATTTTCCAAAAATGGTCAAATCGTGTTCTACAGCTCTCAAATCGTGTAAATCCATCAAAAACACGAGGTCGAAATTTTTTACGAATCCAATACTTTCTTCTATTGAATATAGAAGAAAGTAATAATCTGGTATGCCACTCACATGACTTTCTCTTACCCTAAAATTTAATACTATAAATACAAGTTGGAGGTTAAGGGGTAAGATAACGAGTTCTGTTATGTAAACCTATGTTTAAAAAATTCAAATTAGGCTTCGGAATAATTCTGTGAGCCTCCGCCCCCCTCAATTTGATTATTCTACCTACATTTACACAGAATTCAAATTTGTTATTAAATTTAAAAGTTCACTTAAAATTTGTGAATTTTTTTAATTTGAAAACGGAATTTAAAAATATGTGTTAGTTAATGAGTTATAATGGAGCGAAATTCTCCATAGAATAATATTGCCCTTGGTTTCCGGGAACGATAAGTAGAGAGTCCTCTTAATTTTGCACTTTCGAAATTTCGTATTGTTAGGTTTTAAGGCCCGATAATTCGAATGCAGATATTTTCGAAAGTGTACAATTATTAGGAGGGACGCGAAGGGGCAAAAATGTAGAAATAGAGTTAGAGAGTTAGAGAGTTTAAAATTGGTATTATTAGGTTTTGAGGCCCGATAAATCGATTGCGGATATTTTCGAAAGTATAAAACTATTAGGAGGGGCGGGAAGGGAGGTGAAGATGTAAAAATGTAGAAATTAAGTTAGAGCGTTGAAAATTGGTATTTTTGGGTTTTAAGGCCCGATAAATCGATTGCGGATATTTCCGAAAGTGTAAAATTATTAGAAGGGATGGGAAGAGGGGCAAAGGGGCAAAAATATAGGAAAAAAGTTAGATTGTTGAAAATTGGTATTAATATATATAATGATCCTCATCTGTCATGAACGAATCCGGTTAGTACCGCTTCAAAACAGAAACTTTTGGCAGCCATTTTTTTTTCCGTTTGTTTAATTCAACTTAGGAAACATATCATTTTCATACATGTTTTGTATCGCACATATTCTTATTTCCTATAAAACCTTGAAAAACTATTCAATTGTAATGTTTAAATCTCTAAATTAAGTATAACGGATCACTGGCTATTATAAACATGAACCTATAAATAGAATTATGTAACTTCATGATTATAAACAAAACAAGACCAAATAAAAACAAACCAAAACTGTTGCCATTCAGAAAATACAAATTCCAAATGGACAACTTTTTAATTCCGAATGAACGACTCTTTGACTGTTTCATTTAAAAAATGCTTAAAATATTTCTAAAACATATTAAAGCCTTAAAAATCTTAAAATATTTGTAAAAACGCATTAAAGCCTTTAAATATTTTTATCAAACTTTATTGTTTGTTTACATTGTAAGGTATGATTGGCGCCGAGTTTAGTACGTAAATGCCGCCAGTTGATTTTAGTTTTGAAATTAGTGTAAAATGATAGTTGGGATAGAATGTTTGGTTGGGCAAGTAAAAGTCACCAGTTGAAATGAGTATTGAAATTAGAGTAGTCTAATGTCATAATGTCGAGTCAAGGTAAAATGTTCGGTTGAGAATGAGAAAGTCCCTAGCTGGATCCTGGATATTTTGGCGATGTTGAGGGTGAGATAGCTGGTTGGAGGTATCGAGTAGAGGTGAATTTGGGTTAGCATGGAGTGTCTGTAGTTATTGGATAGTTAGTTAGAAAATTTGAAAACAGGATCTACGATAGTCTTAAAAAAAAGTATTTTGGTAAAATGAAGTGAATCGTTTTTTCTTATTATGAGGACTTTAAATAGGCAAGCGAAGTGATGACGTCACTGGCAGGTTCGTGGATACATATATTAAACGCCCCATGGATTTTTCGTAAAAAATTATTAAAAATCGAGGGAAATTATTTCCCGAATTTAATCCCCATATTTAGGTTTAGATATGTATTAGTTATCATGTGCATGCGTTAGATTAAGTTGTTTTTGTTCTAAAATTGATAAAATTTGAATTTTAAATTTCAAAACTTTAAATTTCAAAAAACTTCCATATTCCATTGAAAACATAAACATTTCATTTCAAAGGATGATATTACACAATAAATATCCAACTAATATACTAATTAAAAGGAAAATGATAAATATTCTATCATAATTTGAAGTGAAATTTGTTTTCAAATGTCTAAATAAGGTATCTGATATAAGATACTAATATGCTGCAGCGGAATAGATTTGATATCGGTCATCCTTGGCAGAAAATATATATATATATATATATCGCCAAATTATCTGGCGAATATAATTTAATTCCTTTCAAAAATCATGGTTATTTTAAAAATTTATATTAAGAGAGTAAGGAATAATATGAAACAATATCTCGCACAACACAAATTACGAAAATAGACATCTGGCATGTATATTTTCGTAGTACATTTTTGATCGCCAAATACAAAAACGCCAAGGACAACAGAGTTTTCAAATTTAAAATTAAAATTTTGTCAATTTGACAGAAAAATAACTCAATCTAACATATGCACATGATAACTAATACATATATATACCCAAATATGGGGATTAAAATCGGGAAATAATTTTCCTTGATTTTTAATAATTTTTTACAAAAAATCCAATGGGCGATTAACATAGTGTGAACGCCGCACCTCTGATTTCGAGAGTATTAAAAAAACAAGAACTGAAAAGTTTGTTACGAAAATGTGGCAACAGTGTGTGCGTATGTGAATCAAGATGGACTAACGTTCCATTCTACATGTTTTTAACACGCTTATATTAGCTTCACCTGTATGTATGTATGTTTGTAACTTCTCTGGGAGCAAAACGTGATTGCACAAAATCCTTCATATCTCAAACAAAAAACCATTGTGTATGGTTTCCAGAGCTTTTTAAGAAAACGGCTGATGGCTGAGCTACAAAAATTTGCATGGTGGTTCGTAATGACCTCTCCTGATGCACCTCGAAGCCCGATTTTCGAATTTTGTTTTAGTTTTCTTTTAATTAATTAAAATGTTAAAATAAAAACCTTCTAATTACTGATAAATTGGCCATTTAATTTTAATCCTTAATTTAATTGTTGCCAAAAAAAATTATCATTATTTTTTGGACAGGAAAAAAAAAAAAAAAAAATGTGAACAATAAAAATTACATTTATTTAAAATATTTAATATTATTCCTTAATTTAATTGTTGCCAAAAAAATTATCATTATTTTTTCGACAGAAAAAAAAAAAAAAAAAAAAAAACGTGAACAATAAAAATTACATTTATTTAAAATAAGGAAAGTAAATTAAAGCGTGTTCTTTAATTTTTTAAAACTATAATATTATTTAGAAAATACTTTACTTGATGTTAATTTCTGTGTTCGTTATGTATTTTATGTTTGTGCCGTAAGTAAATATACGTTTAAAAGTAAACCAAGTGTGATCAGTGTCTTGATGTGTCTCGAAATGAATTTACCGAAAGAAAAGAACCAGGTGCGAAAAAGCAGGCACCACAATTGGCGAAGTCGACAAGCATATGTGATATAGCTAGTACTCGTATGGATTATGTCATGATAGTGATGAAAAAAAAAAGGGTATGTTTTTTTTTATGTTCCATCAAGAGTCATATTTTGTATAAGTTTCATATTAAATAATTCGGATTAAGCATTTAGATATTTTGTTCCGATTTTGTATTCCAGCAAGGTAAAGAGTATGTAAATGAAAATTGAATATTTCGTAATGTTGAAATAATGATAATTCTAGTGTTTGAAAAATGAAAAATAGAAATATATTTGTTTATTTGTATTTAAAAAGCCGGAAAATAGTAAAAAGAATGATGAAAAGAATATGTTTTTATGCTATTCAAGATAATTGTGATTAATTTCTGTGTGTTCTTTTTATTCATCACGTGATTTAGAATAAATAAGATTTCATTAAAGCAGATAAAAAAAAAAAAAAACGTGTGGCACTCGGGGACTGCCGCGGTAAAGCTATTGCATAGCATTTTTTATCAACTTATGCAATTATAATTATTTATTTATTTTATTTATGCAGTATTTTTTTTCTTTGATATTAATTCAAGTTCCGGGGGAGGGGACTCATGTCAAAGTTGTGCCTTGAGGGCACTCATGTCAAAGTTGTGCCTTGTGGGGGGGACTCATGCCAAAGTTGTGCCTTGGGGGGACTTATGCCAAAGTTGTGCCTTGGGGGGACTGATGTCAAAGTTGTGCCTTGGGGGGACTGATGTCAAAGTTGTGCCTTGGGAGGACTCATGTCAAAGTTGTGCCTTTTGGGGGACTCATGTCAAAGTTGTGCCTTGGGGGGGACTCATGTCAAAGTTGTGCCTTGGGGGGACTCATGTCAAAGTTGTACCATGGGGGGGGACTCATGTCAAAGTTGTGCCTTGGGGGGACTCATGTCAAAGTTGGGCCTGGGGGGACTCATGTCAATGTTGTGCCTTCGGGGGGACTGATGTCAAAGTTGTGCCTTGGGAAGACTCATGTCAAAGTTGTGCCTTTTGGGGGACTCATGTCAAAGTTGTGCCTTGGGGAGGGAACATGTCATAGTTGTGCCTCTCATGTTAAAGTTGTGCCTTGGGGGGGATTTTAATAAATGCACTTTGTTTATTCATATTTAAAACACTTTATACACAAATTTTACGCGTACAGCTATTCACTGTTGTACATAGATGATAGATACCTATACACCTATATAATTTCTCACAAACAGCTGCTTACGTATTCGTCCGATTTCGGAGCAGCTCGTCTGGATCCGTGCGAGCTTCGTACAGTCGTACCATATACATACACGTTAAGGTTCAACTAGTCGCGGGCTCGAACTCATTCGTGGACGCGGCCAAAAAGCACGCTGTCTCACTAGCATTGTGTCTAAAAGAGATAGAATCAGTTATGAACAGTTAGCAGCTAGTCTACACGCATACGTCTAGTCGCACGCACAGAAACACCGTGCCGAAGTCTGCCGAACTGTGTTAGGTTTATTTTCGTTACGGAATTTCTTGATTCGGTCGCCGCGCTCAAAGCCCACGATAAAAGCTATGCAATAGCTTAAATATATATATATATATATATATATATATATTATAGTTTTAAAAAATTAAAGAACACGCTTTTATAGAAATGTGAACTAAAAAGCACAAAATATCTATCTTAGTATTAAGATTCAGGGTAAGAGAAAATCGTGTGAGTGATACACCGTAATATTTACATACATTTAAATCTTTAATTAAAATAACTTAGAATTAACAAAAACCATTTTTAAAAAATTTCCCCTGACGGGGATCGAACACTGGACCTTTAGGTTCGTAGCGCGGCGCCTTACCTCTACGCCATATCGTTCACGAAGGGGAAGTATTTTTTTTAACCGACTTCAAAAAATTGTATGAAATGAAACTAAATTGCGCCAAAAAGTATAAAATAATTTCCTTCGCCAAACAACCTATAACACTACAATTAATCATAACTTTTGAAGTCGGCGCTAAATTAAATAAAAATTGATACCTTTATTCAATACAAAAATCGAATCCTATTCAAACTACACATCTCACATTGTCACCTGCAAAACGCAGCCGAAAACTATTTTGATTCAAGAAAACAAATAAGATTTTGTAAGCAGCAAAAGTTGGCGAAGATGCTGGTATCTGACGTCCTTGGTGAAAGAAAAATCGCAAAATTATCTGGCAAACATATTTAATTTCTTTGGGATATCATGATTAATTTGATAAGGTATATTAAGAGAGTAATCAAGAATATGAAACAATACTTCGTACAAAATGTATTATGAAAATATACATCTTGCGTGTATATTTTTGCAATACGTTTTCAACGCCAAATCCAAAAGCCACCAAGGATGATAGTTATCAAAGTTATACCAAATTTGCAAAGAAAACTCTAACTTCGTAGAAACATAAATTCTGCATTGTGAAAAATGTCCACTGTTCTGTGTAGATGCTACCAATGGACCAATTGTATACAGTGAATACAATAATAAAGGAAACATGAAAATGGATCATTCGAGACGACAGCATTTGTTGCTACCGATCTAAAAACAAACCTTTAAAAACTCATTAAATTTTATTTAATTTTGCGCCGACTTCAAAAATTATGATTAATTGTAGTGTTATAGGTTGTTTGGCGAAGGAAATTATTTTATACTTTTTGGCGCAATTTAGTTTCATTTCATACAATTTTTTTTTAATAGTAGTTGCTTTTTGGAGTCGGTTCTATTTTTTTACAAAAAGATTTTATTTCACAATATAATTTTTTTGTTTGCTCCCAGAGAAGTTACAAACAAACAAACATACATACATACATACATACATACAGGTGAAGCTAATAAAAGCGTGTTAAAAGATACTGCATTTGTGATAATAATAAAATGTATGTATATAGAGTACTCACTCATTTTCTTTCACTATTTTTTCATCACTTTCTTCATTAATAAATGCACTTTGTTTATTCATATTAAAAACACTTTATACACAAATAAATGCACTTTGTTTATTCATATTAAAGACACTTTATACACAAATTGTACGCGTACAGCTATTCACTGTTGCACATAAATGATAGATACCTATACACCTATATACTTTCTCACAAACAGCTGCTTACGTATTCGTCCGATTTTGGAGCAGCTCGTCTCGATTCGTGCGAGCTTCGTACAGCCGAAGTCTACCGAAGTCTGCCGAACTGTGTTAGGTTTTTTTTTTCGTTACGGAATTTTCTGATTCGGTCGCCGCGCTCAAAGCCCGCGATAAAAGCTATACAATAGCTTAAAAAAAAAAAAAGAGAGAGCTCTGTTTTGATTTATTTGTTCTGTTTTATTGAATGATTGTGTATTTGTTAGACCTTGATAATTATTTATATTTATTTATCTTTATTATTATTGGAATATTAATGAAATATCTCAGTAAAAAAAAAAAAAAAAAACTAGTGAATTATTCTTGTGAACGTCCGGTTTTGTTTATTTTTTTTACTTTGAGGAATGAATCGGAAAGTGTTTTTTTTTTTTTTTCTGTTTAAAAGTACGTTTGATTAAAGGTTGCTATGGCAACATTATTTCTAATTTATTGAAAGCTGGTTATGCAATAAAGTATATTCTGATTTATTTAATGAAAGAGTTGATTGTGTTGCTATGGCAACATTATTTCTAATTTATTGAAAGCTGGTTATGTAATAAAGTATATTCTGATTTATTTAATGAAAGAGTTGATTGTGTAAACATTTTTTTTTTATTTGTTATTTCGATACATATTATTTTTTTTTTTCTCCTTTTATGTATGCATTCCGACTTAATGATTATTTTATTTAATTTGGGGGAAAATGTTGTTTAAGATAAAAAATAAGATGTCAAATCTGGCGTTCTTAAGGAAAATTTGAACTTGATTTGATTTCATCCATCCGAAGATGGCATTTTTGGGTAAAGGGAATAAAAAAGATTTGCAAGAAGTTGCTACTGAGCTTGGAGTGGAAGGAACTCAACATTTAAAGTTATATGAGTTAAGAGATGCTATTTTGGCTTCAAAGAATTACGATGAAGAATTTGTTAAAGCAACATTAGCGAACGTACTTGAAGCACGGAAGAGGAAAGAAGAGATGGAGGAACGCCTAAGAAGAGAAGAAATAGAGGAACGTAAGAGAAAAGAAGAGATGGAGGAACGCCTAAGAAGAGAAGAAATAGAGGAACGTAAGAGAAAAGAAGAGATGGAGGAACGCCTAAGAAGAGAAGAAATAGAATTGGAAAAAATGCGGTTGGAAAATGCAAGAATAGAACTTGAGAAGAAAGGAATTATAAATGAAACTTCTGAGAAAACGCGCGTAAAATTACATAACATCTTACAAAAATTTGATCCTAAAACATGCGAAATTAGCCTGTATTTAGTTCTTTTTGAGCGGCAGGCAAAACGTGCCGAAATTAAAAGAGATGATTGGGTTTCTCATCTCATTGGGCTACTGCCATACGAAATCGCGGAAGTTATAGCTCGGGAAGACGAAGAAATCACGAATGATTACGGAAAAGTAAAAGAGTTATTGTTAAAAAGATATAAACTTACTCCTGAAAGATTTCGACAACTTTTCAATAAGCATACTAAAAAAGCTGATATCACATGGAGAGATTTTGCTTACGAGTTGAAAAACTATTTTACTGAATGGATTCGGGGATTAGAAGTTAACACATTTGAAGAATTATATGATTTGATTATTACAGATCAAATTAAAAGGAAAGTACCTCCAGAAATTAAAGAACATTTCATCGATGAATGGTCATTGTTTAAGTCATCTGATATTATTTCCAGTAAATTAGATGATTATGAAAATGTCAAAATGACTTTCAATAAAAAACCGAAAGAAATTTCTCATAAAGAAAATTGGAATCTTCCATCCAAAGGAGCGAATTTCGGAAATAACAATAGAGATGAGAAAAGGGTTTTTACTAAGCCACAGCAAGAACAAAGAGACATTCGTCCGAAATTCTCCTGCTATTGGTGTGGAAAGGAAGGCCATATGAAAAAATCTTGCCCCAAATTGAATTCAGCAAGTACATCTTACGTGAAAACAAACAAAAAGAGTCAAGAAAGTAAGGGCCTTAATAAGGTCAGTGTTAATCTAAATAGCGCTTGTTTCGAGTGGGAATTTCCAGTCAACGAGAAAGATGGCGAGCTTCTGAAAGTGGATTTAGGAATCGGAGGTCAAAAATTTCACGGCATCGTGGATAGTGGTGCAGAAATCACCGTACTACGAAAATCAGTTGTACCTGAGGAACACTTACAGTCAAGTGGAAAAATTCTTTTGAGACCTGCTATAGGTAATCCAGTGGAAGCACAACTTGTGTCAGTTCCGCTAAGTCTTCATACAGATGAAGAAATCATTCCATATGTTCAAGTGCATGCTGCAGTAGTAGAAGGGCTGCATGAGGAAGCTTTAATCACTCCCAGGGTATATGAATGGTTGAAGGAACAAAAGCGTTCTTATTGGGGAGATGATACAGGAATCACTTCAGTAAAAGAAGCTAATGAACAATCCTTGTTCAGTGTGGAGGGAAGGTCTCCCGAAAACATTTCTTTAGGGGATAAAATGAATATCCCGAAGAAAGAAGTCGATGAACAATCCTTGTTCAGTGTGGAGGGAAGGTCTCCCGAAAACATTTCTTTAGGGGATAAAGTGAATATCCCGAAGAAAGAAGTCGATGAACAATCCTTGTTCCATGTGAAAGGAAGAAATCCTGGAAATTCAGGGGTTGAGGTTAATATCACCCCAGTGGAAGAAAACAATGAACCGTCCTTGTTCAAAGTGGAGGGAAGGTCTCCCGGAAACTATTCTTCAGAAGAAGAGGTTGAAGTAATCACAATAAATGAAGTCGGTGAACAATCCTTGTTCAGTGTACCTGAGAATAATTCAAACGACAATTATCTTGGGGATGAGGCAATTAGTACCCCACTCACAGAAGATAATGAAAAGTGTATGTTCTGTATGGAGGGAGAAAGTCACGAGACTATTCGAAAGGCAAAGCTAAACAACAGCGAGTCGCATCATCCAGAAACCAAAGTCTTTAATAACTCAGTAGTTAAACAGACATTGACCGAAACCGATAGTAAGGATGAAAGAAATGAAAATATCCCTGTTCCACAAGCACAAGTGTTTAGGGATGAGCAGTTAGCCTGTCCTACATTGAAAAGGTGCTTCGAAGAAGCTAGACAACATAAAAATGGTTACTGGATTGAAAGAGGTTTATTATATCATATGGGTAAAGTAGGCGGACAGAAATATATTCAATTGGTCGTACCGGCAAGCAGAAGAAAGGACATTTTGAAATTAGCTCATGAAACTCCTACTGGTGGACATCTGGCAGCTAAGAAGACCAGAGACAGAATTGCAATGTCTTTCTGGTGGGAAGGAATGCCAAAAGAAGTTAAACAATTATGTGCTTCGTGTCATGATTGTCAAATGCGCAGGAAAGGAAAAGTAAACGATAGAACACCTATCGAGTCTGTTGGAAGGCCAGAACTCCCATTTCAAGTGGTTAATGCCGATATTTTAGGCCCAATAGAGCCAAAGTCATCACGTGGCCATCAGTATGTACTGTGCGTTATGGACCAGCATAGTCGTTGGCCGGAAGCAATACCTCTGAAGTCTTTAACAGCAAAGGCAGCCTGTGATGCATTTATAGAAATATTTGTACGAACTGGAATTCCTCGAGTAATTGCAATGGATAACGGAAGAAATTTTGCCGCACAGCTGACAAAAGAATTTTTAAAACGATTAGGATGTGTTCCTAAATTTTCCACTCCAGGTTATCCACAATCGAATGGTTTGGTTGAAAGATGGATAGGAACTATGAAATTCATGCTACATCATGCAATTAATTCACAAGGTCGAGGCTGGGATAAACAGTTGCCATTCTTGTTATGGGCATACAGAGAAGTGCCTAACGCTACAACGGGTGTTGCCCCATTCCTACTAGTTCATGGGCGACCACCTGTAGGACCTCTAGCCATCCTCAAATCAAGTTGGGAAGATGAAGTCGTACTTCCTCAAGGGATTGGAGAATCTGTAGCTGACTACTTGTTGAAACTCCGGAAACGTTTAGAAGACGCGGCACAGTATGCGAATAGAATAGCTCAAGAACAGCAGCAGAAATATGTACAGTATCATAATTTACGGTCAAAAGATACCGAATTTTCTGTTGGGGATGAAGTTGTAGTGTTAATCCCTGATTCAACAAATCGTCTTTGTTCAAAATGGAAAGGACCAGGAGAAATAGTAGAAAAGAAGTCTCCACATTCTTTTTATGTCAAACTACCTGATGGAAGTGTTCGACATCTTCATCAAAATAAATTGCGTAAATATATTCAACCTGTCAGAGCTGTAGGAATTATTTACGAAACAGATGAAGAGTTTGGAGATATACAACATGCGCCCGTAGAATCACGGCAAGTAACAGATGAAGAACTAAAAGCTGATATAAAATCAAATTCGATATCAGCAAAGCAATATAAACAGCTGTTGAATCTGATTAAAGAATATCTAACAATATTTGATGGGGAATTAAGGAAAGCCAAAGTTCCGCCACATGTTATCCAGTTAAAGTCTGGAGTAGAGAGGAAACAACCTCATCTTTATAAAGTTCCAGAAACATTAAGATCTAATATAGAAAAACAGATAGCAGAATTATTGGAAAAGACCTGATAGAACCCTCTTCAGCAGAAATAGCATATCCATTGGTATGTGTAGCCAAGAAAGATGGAACTGTCCGACTTTGCGTGGACTACAGAGAGCTGAACTCAGTTAGTAAAATTCCACCTTTTCCTATGCAGAATTCAGAAAATCTTAGATTTAAAGCTGGTGGAGCTCGTTACTTGACAACTTTAGATATCCTTAAGGGATATTGGGAAATACCCTTAGCAGAGCAAAGCCGAGAATTAACCAGTTTTGTATCTCCAAAGGGTCAGTATCAGTGGAAGGTGATGCCATTTGGGTTATCCGGAGCACCAGCAACATTCCAAAGAATAATGAATCAAGTATTGCGACCTCATAGTGACTACGCCGAAAGTTTTCTTGATGATATTATCATATTTTCTTCAACCTGGGAAGATCATCTTAATCATATTAAATCCATTTTAGAAACTCTGAAAAAATTGAATTTTTCGGCAAATTTAAAGAAATGCTCTTTTGCGATGTCGAAAGTAAAATATTTGGGACATGTCGTAGGCTCAGGAGAGCACGGCCCAGATCTGGACAAGATATCAGTTATTAAAGATTTGAAAGCCCCTAAAACTAAGAAAACATTGAAGTCACTCCTAGGATTATTTAACTATTACAGAGACTATGTGCCTCGGTATGCCAATATAGCAAAACCTTTAACGGACTTAACTCGAAAAACTGTGCCAAACGACCTTCCATGGTCAGAAGAAGCCGAAAGCGCATTTAATTCGTTAAAGAATTGTTTGTGCTCTATAACCTCTCTGTATACACCTGATATGTCGAAACCTTTTGAAATTGATACTGATGCTTCAGTGACCGGAATTGGAGCCTGTCTAATGCAGAGAGATGAGCAGAATAAACTGAAACCTATAACTTTCGCAAGCCAAAAACTGACCCCTGCTCAATCAAAGTGGAGCACTATTGAAAGGGAAGCTTATGCTGTAATATGGGCATTAGGTAAATTCGAAATGTGGACTTATGGAGCCACTATTATCTTACACACGGACCATAACCCTTTAAAATATTTGACAGAAACAGTTCCTAAGAACGCCAGATTACAAAGATGGGCATTGGCTCTATCTCGCTATCAAGTGACTATTGCTCATAAGCCAGGAAGCAGTAATACTATTGCAAATGCTTTATCACGCATCCATGAATAAAGTCATAAGTTAGTTTAATATTGTATTTGTTATTACATATATATATATATGTGTGTGTTTATTTTGTTTCTTATATTCAAGTATATTAATTCATTAAGATTATTTAAAGTGCATAAGAAAATCCATGTCAGGATAAATGTTTATTCATATATATTATATATATATTTTGTTTCTATTATGTGTTTAAATGTTACTTATTTTATACCATAGAAAATATTTAAATATTAAGTGAAATATAAATGTTATTGCTCTTGATGGAACATCGGATATTAGGTCAAAGATGAGACAATAATTAAGAATTTAAAAGGACAATTAAACTTTCATGAACATTTACTTAAAGATGAAACAATAATTAACAATTTAAAAGGACAATTAGACTTTCATGAACAGTTATATAAATTATCCACAAATTTTGGTTAGTAGTTTCACTGTGAAGGCCATTGTCCCTCAAGTGAAACTGGAGGGAAGGTGTGAACGCCGCACCTCTGATTTCGAGAGTATTAAAAAAACAAGAACTGAAAAGTTTGTTACGAAAATGTGGCAACAGTGTGTGCGTATGTGAATCAAGATGGACTAACGTTCCATTCTACATGTTTTTTAGAAAATACTTTACTTGATGTTAATTTCTGTGTTCGTTATGTATTTTATGTTTGTGCCGTAAGTAAATATACGTTTAAAAGTAAACCAAGTGTGATCAGTGTCTTGATGTGTCTCGAAATGAATTTACCGAAAGAAAAGAACCAGGTGCGAAAAAGCAGGCACCAGAAATCATTTTCTTACATACATGGACGGTCAGTGACGTCACACTTCGCTTGCGTATAGAGCACTTAATGGAACACTGGGATGTTCTTCTTTAGGCGCGTTGAGCACTTTTGGGTGAATAAAAATCATTGAACTCCCATCATCGTCAGCTAACGCTTTCCATTTGAAGTGAAAACTTTTGGGTGAAGAAAGATCATTGAATTCGCGTCATCGTCAGCAAACGCTTTCCATCCTTGTATGATACAAATAATGTATCACACAATTAACTTGCTAATGTGATGTGTTAATAATTATATACTGTATATTGTTTTAAAATCTGGTGCGGCGTTACACGACTTCTCTCATCTCCGGGCACTGTCTCTATTGCAGTTAGACCTCACAAAACAGTGAGAAAGCCCAAAGCTGCCATTTTTCTCACGTTTTTACAATCTGGTGCGGCTCTACACGACTTCTCTCATCTCCGGACACTGTCTCTTAAAGATTGCAGCCGGAAACGTTGCAGTTAGGCCTCACAGAACCGTGAGAAAGAACAAAGCCTCCATTTTTCTCATGTTTTTACAATCTGGTGCGGCTCTACACGACTTCTCTCATCTCCGGACACTGTCTCTATTACAGTTAGACCTCACAAAACCGTGAGGAAGGCCAAAGCCGCCATTTTTCTCACGTTTTTACAATCTGGTGCGGCTCAACACGACTTCACTAAACTCCGGACACTGTCTCTTAACGATTGCATCCGGAATCGTTGCAATTAGACTTCACAGAACCATGAGAAAGACCAAAGCCGCCATTTTTCTCACGTTTTTAAAATCTGGTGCGGTTCTACACGACTTCTCCAGAGCTTCCAACCTAATCCGGCATATTGTTAGTACCGCCCCTTTTTCTTCACCACTTAATTTTTAGAGTATTTTTCTTCTTAATTCATTGTAGATACATTTGAAGAGAATTTCTCTAAAAATTAAGTGGTGTAGAAAAAGAGGCGGTACTAACAATTTGCCGGATTAGGTTGGCAGCTCTGCTTCTCTCATCTCCGGACACTGTCTCTTAAAGATTGCAGCCGGAAACGTTGCAATTAGACCTCACAGAACCGTGATAAAGGCCAAAGCCTCCATTTTTCTCACGTTTTTACAATCTGGTGCGGCTCAACACGACTTCACTTAACTCCGGACACTGTCTCTTAACGATTGCATCCGGAATCGTTGCAGTTAGACTTCACAGAACCATGAGAAAGACCAAAGCCGCCATTTTTCTCACGTTTTTAAAATCTGGTGCGGTTCTACACGACTTCTCCAGAGCTTCCAACCTAATCCGGCAAATTGTTAGTACCGCCCCTTTTTCTACACCACTTAATTTTTAGAGTATTTTTCTTCTTAATTCATCGTAGATACATTTGAAGAGAATTTCTCTAAAAATTAAGTGGTGTAGAAAAAGAGGCGGTACTAACAATTTGCCGGATTAGGTTGGCAGCTCTGCTTCTCTCATCTCCGGACACTGTCTCTTAAAGATTGCAGCCGGAAACGTTGCAATTAGACCTCACAGAACCGTGATAAAGGCCAAAGCCTCCATTTTTCTCACGTTTTTACAATCTGGTGCGGCTCTACACGACTTCTCTCATCTCCGGACACTGTCTCTTAAAGATTGCAGCCGGAAACGTTCCAGTTAGACCTCACAAAACCATGATAAAGGCCAAAGTTGCAATTTTTCTCACGTTTTTACGATCTGGTGTGGCTCTACACGACTTCTCTCATCTCCGGACACTGTCTCTATTACAGTTAGACCTCACAAAGAACGAAAATTATAAAATATCGAAACACATTCGATTTATAAACAAAAATTGAAAATGCATTTAAATGATCACGTGGTAACCATCATGATCTAAACATTGTTTTGAAGATTTATCGTTCACATTCCGTCATTTTTGACGGGTTATATACTAGTTATTAAATGTTAAGGCCCGATAAATCGATTGCGGATATTTCCGAAAGTGTAAAATTATCACGTTGTGGATTCACTGACAAGCAGTTTCTAAGAAGTTTTATTATACTTAATATTTTTATATTTAGAAGTATATGTACGTAATTTTTTTTAATTCTAAGGCAGTAATTTACAAAAAATATTTATAACATTCAGCATTAATCTTTTTTTTTTTTGCGGAAAAAGAGGGGCGAAGGGGCTAAAATGTAGAAATAGAGTTAGAGCGTTGAAAATTGGTATTATTAGGTTTTAAAGCTTGATAAATCGATTAGGGATATTTCCGAGAGTGTAAAATTATTAGGAAGGAGGGGAAGAGGCAAAAATATAGAAACAGACTTAGAGCGGTCAGAATTGGTATATATAGGTTTTTGGAGCCTAGACATAGAGTTAGAACATTGAAAATTAGTATTAATAGGTTTTAAGGCCCGATAAATCAATTACGAATATTTTCGAAAGCGTAGAATTATTAGGAAGGGCGGGAAAAGGGAAAGAAAGGGAAAAAATATAGAAATAGCGTTAGAACGGCAAAATTGGTACACAAAGGTTTTTGGGGACTAGAAATCGATTTCGGATATTTTAGAAAGTGTAAAATTATTAGGAGAGACGATTATTAAAATTATTAGGGAAAGTAGGGGGGGGGGGAAAGGGGCAAAAATGCATAAAAGAAGTTAGATTGTTGAAAATTGGTATTATTAGCTTTTAAGGCCCAATAAACCGATTGCGGATACTTTCGAAACTGTCAAATTAATTAGAAAAGTAGGAAGGAGTAGCGAAGAGGATAAAATGTCGAAATAGAGTGAGAGCGTTGAAAGTTGGTATTATAGGGCAAAAATTTAGAAATAAAGTTAGAGCCTTGAATACTGATATATATATGGGGTTGAGAAATCGATTGCGGATATTTTCAAAAGTGTACGAGGGGGGGGGGGGCAGATAAGAGTGGAGGGGCACAATTTTAAAATAGAGATAAAACCTTGAAAATTGATATTTGGTTTTGGGGGGATGAGGAATCGACAGCAGATATTTTCAAAAACATAAAATTATTAAGGAGGCAGATGCTAGCGGGAAGGGACAGCAAAAATTTCAAATTGGAAATTCTGCCTTGAAAATTAGTATTATTAGGTTTTTGGGATTGAGGAAATTATCGCGAACACTTCCGAAAGTGTCGGTTTATTACAACGGATGCGGGCGCAACAAGCACCACCGAGTAGGAATTTGATAATGTCAGAAAAATTCATAAGAATGAGTAAAAAAAAAAAAAAAAAAAATTCTTTGGTAAGTGCCGCATTAAAAAAAAAAAAAAAAAAAAAAAGCGTTTTTTTTCTCCCCAGGTGTTTCTTTCCGGCTTCTAGACAAACAATTACTTTTACAATTAAAATAGCTACTGTTCTTTTCTCATCGTAAATTTTTCCGTTAGCGGTTTTTTTTTTTTTTTTTTTGTCATTTTTAATTGCCACCTTTTCTTCGTTTCAGATTACTATTTTTAACGCGATTGTTTTATTTACAGATTGTATTCGCAAAGATTTTTCTGCTATTAATCATCTCATGCTCAGGGTGCGCATACAATTTCAAAATCAGAAAATAATAGAAAGTAAAACTTCTTCTTCTTCTTCTTTCCTTTTTTTTTTTTTTTTTCTGTCTTTAGCTAATGATTTTTTTTTTCAATATAAAAGAACGATCTGCAAAATGGATATTATGTTCCAAAAACAATAAAGAAAACATTTAAAATCCTAAGTTTAAATAATTAGATTGATACCCAAACTATACTGATACTCAAGTTAATAAAAATCCCTTCAAGCTGTAGAAAGCTGTTAAGATCTAAATGTCTTAAATATATGCCTTAAGTATGGATATTAATTTCTGTATTATATTCATATGAAAATTTTAATGTATTTTCTTTTCACGTGCATCGTTTTTGCGCATTGCTGCTTTCACACATCACTCATGCCTACATTTTTCGCTTGATGAAAAGTCGTACTTAATTATTTTGATCCAATACTTGTTGGGAGTTTTTCCATATGATGGTGTTACTTCCAAAGTTCGTGCGCGTGACCTTTCAACACTAGGTTTTTTATTTTGAGCTATATAGCTGGTAAACAAGAAGTGCTAGTTTCGAACGCAAGTCGAACTCGTTAGACTAGCCGTTTGTACATTTCCATGGTTTTTTTCCAAGACTTATGTGCATGCGGGTTAGTGCTCTTAGAAAGACCCCTATGGAAGGCATACCACTCAGGCCAATAGACAATCCCTAACGTATACTATAGGCAATCCATGCAACACATCACATTAGGCTTTGCTGTATTATTATACGATGATTTTTTTTTTCCCTGTGATTACTATATTCATACAGAAATCTTTAACGCATTTTTACTTTTTTTTTTTTAAAAATAGTAAATCCCTTTTAAATAGTGATATAAGAGGAAAACTGAATTTCAGCACTAATTTTTAATTGCATCGGTATTTCAGCATAAACCAAGAAGGGTAGGTACATTCCCACAGAGCAACAGCAGTAATGTTTTTATTCATTTATTTGTCTATTTAAGAATAGAAAAATTCGGTAAAAATATTGGATTTAATTTGGGATTACGGTAAATGGTGAATAATATATATGTATATTAAGTTACAATTTACACATGTAATGAAATTTAATTGAAAAATAAATAAATAAATAAATAAAAAACCAAATTTATCAATTATTGTAATATTAATCATATACTAATAAATTTAAGGAAAATCATAGATTTTACGTATATTTTCAATTGTTAGTTTATTATTATTATTGTTATTATATTTATTTATTCTTCATATTATTATTATTTATCCAAGGAGACACTTTCTTTTGCATGTGACAATTTATGTATTGGAAAAAAGCTAATAAACTCTCTCCAAGACAAGAAAAAATTAATGGTTTTTATTTATTTTTAATATTATTATTATTGTGTAATTTTGTATCGTAATTTCAATTTCTCATTTTTTGTTCTAAACGTGTTTTCCAAAATTTCAACTTATTAAAACAGTTTAAAGCATCTCATTTTAAGCCTTTTTTTTTTTTTTTGTATATATATATAAAAAGAGCATAAAGTCATCTCAATCAAACGAAAATGCCAAGTCTGCTCATTAAGAATAATTTAGATAACTTAAAATGATAACTTTTGATTGATAACGATGGCTTAGATATAATCTTTCATCAATTTTAACACGGAAAAGCATTTTTTATTTTATTTATTTATTTTTATATATTTTTTTCGGCTCTTAGGCAAAACTGCTATTATCAGATAACACGCACACACACACACACACACACGCACACACACACACAAAAAAAAAAGTATTATTTTATGAAAAGGACAAAAAAAGAGAAGTAATTTTATTTATTTTAAGTGTTCAAAACTGACGAATAAAAACTACTTTCTATGTAAAATTATTGAAGATTTTATCAGTCAAGAATAAAAGCATTTTACAAGTGTAATGAGGTCAGAAATGTAAATGTGTGTTGAAAATGAGGACAATAATAGCTTCTATGTAAAATTATTAAAAATTAATAAATGAACAAATACAATTTTTTTGAAGAAATAACACAGGCCAACAAAATTGAAGTTGAGAAAATTTGATTTAATAATTTTAGCTGAAATTTATGTTTTTGGATGTGCTGAAACCGAAAATGCAACCCATTTTTCTCTATCACGTATAGATTTTTACCAATACAGGGTGCTTACCGACTCAATTTCTTACATAAACCATTATAACAATAGGTTGGTTTGCTTGTTGGTATGGTTTGACGTCTCACTAGTGCTGCGTTATTACAACAATAGGTATCCATAATTAATTAATCATGAAAATATACTATAAAACTTAACATACAATTATATTGGTGGGAGAGTAATGGAAGAAATTATATATATTGAGCAACTTTTGTCAAAAGTTCATTCAAATAGAGTAAATGTAAGCAAATTGCCGGCAAAAGAACGAGCTAGATTTTAGTTATTTTCCAAAGTTGAAATTTCAAAAGGGGTTTTTCATATGCTGCGCATTTTATTTGAAGATCCAATTATTTAAACCACGCTGCAAAAGTTCTTTTTTTTTTTTTTTTTTTTTTTTTTTTTTCGAAAAACTCTTATGAACTCGCAAATTTTAGAAAATAAATAAAAATGTGTTAGATTTACAAGCTTATAAGGGATTTTTCACAAAAAAGAACTTTTGTAAAGTGGGTAAAAAAATTGAATTTTCAAATTAAATACGTGGCATGTGAAAACCCCCTTATGAAATTTCAACTCTGGAAAATAGCTAAAATCTAGTTCATTCTTGTGCCAACAATTTGCTTAATTTTTACTCTATTCAAATGAACTTTTGATAAAAGTTGCTCAGTACAGATAGCTTTCAACCTATATGCAATAAAAAAATTTCTGTATTTCACGCATATGCCGTAAAATAATATTTACTAATATGAAATATAAATGTTCATATCTCAGCGAATATTGCACGTAGGAATTTTGGTTTCAGAATGATATTTCTCTAACGTTTTGTCAATTTTTCTGTAAAGTTTTATGGAAAACCGTTCTAGTTATAACCATAAACTTTTTAAAAAAAATTAATAGTTTTTGAAAAAAAAAAAAAAATGTATATATGCTTAAATAATTGCGCAATTTCCACAACAAAACATACAAATATTATGCATAGTATGTGCAACAATGTGTTAAAGTTACAATTCATTTATAGTTTTTTATGATACAGGATGATCCAAAGTATTTGCGCTCTTTTTCAATTTGTATTTTGTACTCTAATTGCACTTTGAACTAACTCGATAATGGAAAATATGAATTTTTGAAATGCTCTTTGCATGTCTGAAGTCCCGGGCAATTTTTCCAATAAAAAAAAAAAAAAAAAAAAAAAAAAACGTGTGGCACTCGGGGACTGCCGCGGTAAAGCTATTGCATAGCATTTTTTATCAACTTATGCAATTATAATTATTTATTTATTTTATTTATGCAGTATTTTTTTTTCTTTGATATTAATTCAAGTTCCGGGGGAGGGGACTCATGTCAAAGTTGTGCCTTGAGGGCACTCATGTCAAAGTTGTGCCTTGTGGGGGGGACTCATGCCAAAGTTGTGCCTTGGGGGACTGATGTCAAAGTTGTGCCTTGGGAGGACTCATGTCAAAGTTGTGCCTTTTGGGGGACTCATGTCAAAGTTGTGCCTTGGGGGGACTCATGTCAAAGTTGTGCCTTGGGGGGACTCATGTCAAAGTTGTACCTTGGGGGGGAGGACTCATGTCAAAGTTGGGCCTTGGGGGGACTCATGTCAAAGTTGGGCCTGGGGGGGACTCATGTCAATGTTGTGCCTTCGGGGGGACTGATGTCAAAGTTGTGCCTTGGGAAGACTCATGTCAAAGTTGTGCCTTTTGGGGGACTCATGTCAAAGTTGTGCCTTGGGGAGGGAACATGTCATAGTTGTGCCTCTCATGTTAAAGTTGTGCCTTGGGGGGGATTTTAATAAATGCACTTTGTTTATTCATATTTAAAACACTTTATACACAAATTTTACGCGTACAGCTATTCACTGTTGTACATAGATGATAGATACCTATACACCTATATAATTTCTCACAAACAGCTGCTTACGTATTCGTCCGATTTCGGAGCAGCTCGTCTGGATCCGTGCGAGCTTCGTACAGTCGTACCATATACATACACGTTAAGGTTCAACTAGTCGCGGGCTCGAACTCATTCGTGGACGCGGCCAAAAAGCACGCTGTCTCACTAGCATTGTGTCTAAAAGAGATAGAATCAGTTATGAACAGTTAGCAGCTAGTCTACACGCATACGTCTAGTCGCACGCACAGAAACACCGTGCCGAAGTCTGCCGAACTGTGTTAGGTTTATTTTCGTTACGGAATTTCTTGATTCGGTCGCCGCGCTCAAAGCCCGCGATAAAAGCTATGCAATAGCTTAAAAAAAAATATATATATATATTATAGTTTTAAAAAATTAAAGAACACGCTTTTATAGAAATGTGAACTAAAAAGCACAAAATATCTATCTTAGTATTAAGATTCAGGGTAAGAGAAAATCGTGTGAGTGATACACCGTAATATTTACATACATTAAAATCTTTAATTAAAATAACTTAGAATTAACAAAAAACATTTTTAAAAAATTTCCCCTGACGAGGATCGAACACTGGACCTTTAGGTTCGTAGCGCGGCGCCTTACCTCTACGCCATATCGTTCACGAAGGGGAAGTATTTTTTTTAACCGACTTCAAAAAATTGTATGAAATGAAACTAAATTGCGCCAAAAAGTATAAAATAATTTCCTTCGCCAAACAACCTATAACACTACAATTAATCACAACTTTTGATGTCGGCGCAAAATTAAATAAAAATTGATACCTTTATTCAATACAAAAATCGAATCCTATTCAAACTACACATCTCACATTGTCACCTGCAAAACGCAGCCGAAAACTATCTTGATTCAAGAAAACAAATAAGATTTTGTAAGCAGCAAAAGTTGGCGAAGATGCTGGTATCTGACGTCCTTGGTGAAAGAAAAATCGCAAAATTATCTGGCAAACATATTTAATTTCTTTGGGATATCATGATTAATTTGATAAGGTATATTAAGAGAGTAATCAAGAATATGAAGCAATACTTCGTACAAAATGTATTATGAAAATATACATCTTGCGTGTATATTTTTGCAATACGTTTTCAACGCCAAATCCAAAAGCCACCAAGGATGATAGTTATCAAAGTTATACCAAATTTGCAAAGAAAACTCTAACTTCGTAGAAACATAAATTCTGCATTGTGAAAAATGTCCACTGTTCTGTGTAGATGCTACCAATGGACCAATTGTATACAGTGAATACAATAATAAAGGAAACATGAAAATGGATCATTCGAGACGACAGCATTTGTTGCTACCGATCTAAAAACAAACCTTTAAAAACTAATTAAATTTTATTTAATTTTGCGCCGACTTCAAAAGTTATGATTAATTGTAGTGTTATAGGTTGTTTGGCGAAGGAAATTATTTTATACTTTTTGGCGCAATTTAGTTTCATTTCATACAATTTTTTTTTAATAGTAGTTGCTTTTTGGAGTCGGTTCTATTTTTTTACAAAAAGATTTTATTTCAGAATATAATTTTTTTGTTTGCTCCCAGAGAAGTTACAAACAAACAAACAAACATACATACATACATACATACATACATACATACATACAGGTGAAGCTAATAAAAGCGTGTTAAAAAATACTGCATTTGTGATAATAATAAAATGTATGTATATAGAGTACTCACTCATTTTCTTTCACTATTTTTTCATCACTTTCTTCATTAATAAATGCACTTTGTTTATTCATATTAAAAACACTTTATACACAAATAAATGCACTTTGTTTATTCATATTAAAGACACTTTATACACAAATTGTACGCGTACAGCTATTCACTGTTGCACATAAATGATAGATACCTATACACCTATATACTTTCTGACAAACAGCTGCTTACGTAGTCATCCGATTTCGGAGCAGCTCGTCTCGATTCGTGCGAGCTTCGTACAGCCGAAGTCTACCGAAGTCTGCCGAACTGTGTTAGGTTTTTTTTTTCGTTACGGAATTTTCTGATTCGGTCGCCGCGCTCAAAGCCCGCGATAAAAGCTATACAATAGCTTAAAAAAAAAATCGAAAAAATGTTAAAAAAAAAATAAATAAATAAATAAATAATAATAATCTAATAATTTAATCACCCACTGTTTATATATATATACCCGTAGTGGTCTCTGCTCCTTCTTCTAATTATTCTTCCTTTCTTTTTTCTTTTATACTTTTTCATATTCATTATTATATATATCTGATATATAAGGCTCTCTCAGGAACAACTCATATTAACTTTTTCAATACCTACTGCTTTGTATAAAGTTCCACTTCCACATGAAATTGTTTAATGATTAAATTGTGAGTACTATGGATTAATTTTTATTTGGTTTGACAATTCCTGGATATGTAGATTTTGAAACTTATAAATAATTTTAGCAATTGATCATTTGTTTCTCTTGCACTCTACAATTTTGTTACATTTTATATACATATATATATACATTATTTTCATTCATATACAATTTTGTAGTGCGCTTTTTATTTGTACATTTTCATTTGATGCCTACCTTTGTTGTGGAATCTGTATAAAATTTGAAATTATAAAACAAAATTAGTACTTTACCACGTTTGCTGTAAATTAATTCCATAATAACATAATTTGCAATCTAACAGAAGGAATACAGTAAAACGTAAACGCTTATAAGAATAAAAAAAAAAAAAAAAAATTCTAAATTGTCATAATTTCACTGAGTTTTCCTTACAAAATGCCACGTGATTTCTATGGATAAACAGCTCTAATCCCCTTGTGATAAGTATATGGATATATCTAATTATCTTGGGGAAAATGTGCAGAGGGAGAGAAGAGGGAAATTGTGAAAAAGGGGGAGACTCGTCAGTGAAATCGACGTGTAAGGGAATAAATTAAATGTCTGCCCCCCTCTTTCCAACAGGGCAAACGTCTGAGCCCCATCTATGAATATTGAATCCAGCGGTATAATACGAAATGGGTTAAAGTTTTTTTTTTTTTTTTTTTTTTTTTTTTCATCATTGTGACAGAAGAAAAAAATTTTCTAACGAAATTCAAGAAAAATTTATGAGATAGGAACAGAGAAAGGAGAATAGAGGTGAAAAATTTGCGAATTTTAGAGAAGTGGAAAACAACGTCTAACTGATATTTGTGTCGTATTAACGAATCATTTTTGTGTTAGAATGAATAGAAATGAGTTAGATTTTTATAGACAATAAAACTGTCTTCCTTTGGATATTTAGTGTTAGTTTTCTCTAAGATGAAAATCATTTGCATTCATCATGTTAGATAATTTTAATAAATTATTTGCCCTTAGTGAATTTGTATAGGAAAATATAGAAGAAAGTCTTGTGGTGGCCACAACATACTAGGTTTTTCTTATCTAAATATTTAAAACACTATAATGCGCATATGAAATTTTTAGACAACATGTAAGAGTACGCAGAATCAATCTATTTTTTAGTAAGTAAAGTAAATAAATAAGATACGATAAAAGTTTTTGCAAGATTTCTTCTTCGATAAATCAAAGCAAGGTGTCATTACGGTGACAAAGTACATTAAATGTTAAACTATATAAATATAGTTGGAAAACGCTTTAGAAACCATGCGAATCTCACGATTTTTCTATTTTGTTTTATTATGAATTCATTTTTCATGGAGGTTTTAAATAATAATCCGAACTTGTATTTTTATCAAACTACAACTGTTCTTTTGGGGAAAAAAAAAAAAAAAAGATTTCTAACGTGTTTTTTTAAGTAAATATGTGACTGTAATAAATTTATATGATACACGTAACCACAATATATATATATATATATATATATATATATATATACATATATAAACAATAGTCGAATTAATTATGAAAAGAGTCTGGGCGTATCCAAATATTGGCTCCCTCCGATGTAAATGAATAGACATAGGTAGGATCAGCAAATGTAGAATATACACCCCTCCTCTCCTGAGAAAATTATAATAAAACGAAAGCAGAGGTTTCAAATGAAGAAATGTTTCCTGGAATAAATTTGTTCGCACAATGAGATTTGAAAAAATATATATATATATATATGTTGGTATAAATGGGTCCGCAGAGTGAAAAGCAGAGTCTTTTGAACAATCACAACATTTAATAATATATAGAAAAGTAGAATAACATAATGCGGGCATTTCTTGCCGCTCGCTTAGCAAAGCTTTCTCGTACAGACTCATATAAAACGCTCTCTCAGAGAAGAGAAGATGCGCCGTTGATTACGTAATACAGTTACGTCACATCTGACGTCATGACAGGTGGTGAGCTAGTTAACAGCTGATATGAGGAAACATGCATTGAAATCCTTCATTTCCCCCTTTTTCAATAAATGTTTCGAAAATAAAACATATTTATGCATTATAATAGCAGATTAAAAATTACAGAAAATTATTTTTATGCAAAAGTGACTTAAAATAAGAAAAGTGTTAGTAAAGAAATAGAATTATAAGCAAATAATTATGGTTAATATAATAAAATAAAATACGTAAAATATAATCAGTTAATTTCTTAATGAAAACACAGTTTAAATATATATATATTTTTAAGTTCATCAGTCCTGAGTATTAAGTCCTATAATATCACAACATTTTTCATGTTTATATGCATTTAAACTTTTTGTTAAAATATCTGCAGGTTGTTCATCTGATGAAATATATTTAATGTCAATTAGTTTATTATTGTAAACTTCTCGCACAAAATGATGACGAATGTCAATGTGCTTAGATCGATTGTGATGAACAGGATTTTTTACTAATCTCAGTGCAGATTGATTGTCGCACATGATCTCAGTCGGACTTGATACAATTTCAGGATCCAATTCTTTTAAGAAATTTCTAACATGAATTGTCTCTTTTGCGGATTCAGACAGAGACATATATTCAGATTCTGTTGTGGATAGAGCAACGGTTCGCTGCTTTCTAGATTCCCAAGAAATAGGTCCACCGGCATATTTAAAGACGTATCCTGTATATGATTTTCTATCATTTATATCCGATGCCCAATCGGCATCAACAAATGCTGTCAATGGTTTATCGTCTCTGTAATACACAATTCCTAAATTTCTAGTGCCATTGAGATACCTTAGTATTCTTTTAGCAGCTATCCAGTGAGGTTTTCCTGGATTGTTATTAAACTGACTTAAATAATTTACAGCATGGGCGATATCTGGTCTGGTAGCAACCGACAGATACATAAGAGAACCAATTAATTGTCTATAAGGAATTTTTGACATATATGATTTCTCTTCTTCTGTATTTGGACACATTTGTTTAGTTAATTTTACACTGTTATCTAAAGGTGTATTCACCACTCTAGAATCTTCCATATTAAATTTATTTAGTAAATCTTCAATGTATTTCTTTTGTGTTATAGTGATGCTGTCCCTATCTTGATTAAATTCAATGCCTAAGCAATAATGCAGAAGGCCCATATCTTTCATTTTGAAAGATTCTGCTAATTTATTTCTTATATCAAAATAGTGCTCTTCACTTTTAGTGAGACAAATTAAATCGTCGACATAGACGATTATAATAGCATCAAAAGGATATTTTGAGTAATAGACACATTTGTCGGAATTCAAAGGGTTAAATTTCATTTTTCTCAATTTCTCATCTAATTTCTTAAACCACTGTCTTCCTGACTGCCTAAGGCCATACAAAGATTTTTTTAATAAACACACTTTATTTTCGTGTATATCATTTTCAAAAAATTCAGGAAGCTCCATATAAATTTCTTCATGTATATCACCGTTAACATATGCCATAATGAAATCTAACTGGTATGCTGTGAAACCATTCTGGATAGCATACGCGATTGCAGTTCTTATAGAACTTAATCTGGCTACTGGTGAAAAATTTTCCTCAAAATCTATACCTTGTTTCTGTGAACACCCTTTGGCAACTAATCTGGCCTTAAATTTTTCAATTTGACCATCTGGTTTGAATTCTGTTTTTAAAACCCATTTACACCCAATTACCTTTTTATCTTTTGGTCTATCTACAATTTCCCAAGCGTTTTGCTTAACTAAAGAATCATATTCTAATTTCATCGCGTTCTCCCAATTTTTAGCATAATCTCCATTTAGCGCGTCGATTACGCTGGGATTAATTTCATTAAATGAGTTATCAGCTAATTGAGAAGTTTCATCTTTATATTTTGTATCTGTAATACACTCCTTATGAGACTTTTGAAAGTTCCAACTTTTAATTTTTTTAGGTCGGCCTGGACCGCGTTTAAAAATAGGATTGTTTTTATTAATCCTTTCCTCTTGTTTACATATATCGCCAGCACTCTCCTCCCATCCACTCACATCTTCTACGTTCCCCCCTTCAGAGTGGTTCGCTTCCCCCCCTTTCCAAAAAGAGAAACTTTCTCCGTTGCATTCAGGGAGATAGGAAATCGATCCGCTGTTTTCCCCCCTGTCTGCGGTTTGAGTAGGGATAGGAGTTTCATTTTTAATATTACAATCATTGCATTTATTCTCAGACGGAAAAATTAATTCTAATTGATCAGTAGTGGCTGAATCATTTATTTCAAATTCGTCTATAAATCGAACATCACGACTTATGACAATTTTTCTGGTATCCTTATTCCATAATCTGTAAGCGCGTGATTCATTTGAATAGCCAACGAATATATGTTCGTGTGACCTAGCTTCAAACTTCCCTTTTGATTTTTTATTTAGAACAAAACATTTCTGTCCGAAAATTTTAAAATAGTTAACAGTTGGTTTATAACCGAAAAACAATTCAAACGGTGTTTTATTTTCTTTAATTCCTTTAGTGGGACACCTGTTTCTAATATATGCAGCGCAATTTACTGCTTCAGCCCAGAATGTATTTGGAAGGTTTGATTGCATTAATAAACACCTCGCCATTTCGCATAATGTACGATTTTGTCTTTCAATTCTAGAATTTTGCTGAGGGGTCATTGGTGCTGAGAATTCGCGTTTAATACCGCATTCTTCAATATATTTATTGAATTCTTCGCCACAATATTCCAAACCATTATCAGTATGCAGTATTTTAATTTTTTTTCCTAATCGATTTTCGACTGCTGCTTTATATCTCCGGAACGCGTTCTTAGCTTCATCTTTTGTTTTTAGAAAATTTACTTCAATGTAACGAGATTTATCATCCAAAAAAGTAATAAAGTAACGTGATCCGCCATGGGATTTAACATTTATAGGGCCACATAAATCAGAATAAACTACTTCTAATAATTCATCACTATGAAATTTGTTTTCTTTACAAAATGGTTTCACAGTTTGTTTAGACCTAATACATACTTTACAATCTTTTAAGGAATCTTTTTCATTAAAATTTAAATCTCTTAACATATTTTCAGATTTTAATAATTTTAAATCTTTTTCATTTAAATGTCCTAATTTTAAATGCCATTTATGAAAGTTGCTTACCTGAGTTGTTGCAGCGATATCCACCTGCGGCTGAAAAAAATATAAATCACCTTTTCTCGTAGCACTTATAATTAGAGAGCCGTCCTGCTCCGTAATTTTTGCACATTTTTCGGTAAATACAACTCGGCAGTTGTTTGCAGTAGCTTTTGATATAGACATTAAATTGCATTTCAATTTTGGAACGCACAAAACATTTGTTAACTTTAAATTGGTTACACCGTGATTACCGGGAACTTTTAATTTGACTGTTCCAACACCTGTGATCTCCGCTGTTTCATCTACAGCTAATTTTATAAATGATCCAATTCTAGGTTCGAAATCTATAAACAAATTCTTGTCATGAGCCATATGTGATGTCGTACCGCTATCGAGACACCACTCGGAATGTTCTTGGAAAGAGTTACTGGCTGCCATCGTGAACTCTGTACTATCTTCAACCATGAAAGATCTATCTTTATATTTATTCGATGAAGTGAATTTTCTGTCTGAGATCTTCTTTCTGCATTCTGAGGCTTTATGCCCTACTTTTGAACAGTAATTGCATTTGAAGATTGTATAATTTCTTTCGCCATACGTGTTCTTGTTCTGCACGGGCTTTAAGATTTCTCTTTTGTTCTTTTCAGGAAGATTTTTCTTGTGAGTTGTAAAATACGCATTTGATGATTCTTGATGCTTTTTATTTTTTCTTGACTCGTATTCTTCCATCATTTTAATTTTCAGAGCTTCAGGCTGCGGCAATTCATCTCTTGCTTCTATGGCGCACCTGAAATTTTCATAGCTGTCAGGAATACTGTATAAGAGCAAAATTGATAATAGGTCTTCGGCTACTTGAATGTCCATTTCTTTTAGCTTGTCCACTATATCAAAGAAAATATTTAGGTGATCGGACATATTTTCACTATCAGACATTTTCTTAAAGAGTAGCTGCTTCAACAGGGTGGCTTTCTTTGCCGGTCCTCTCGATTCGTAAACTTCTTTTAATTTATTCCATACTTCATTTGAGGTTGTACAATGTTTAATATGACACAACTCACTTGGGGTAATTGCTAGGATTAAATCGGCTCTAGCTTTGCGGTCGATTTCGAGCCATTTTTCTTCGTCTTCGGCGCCTTCATCGGGCTTAATTTTCGTTCCGTTAGCATAACTCCAGTGATCATTCTTGATTAAAACAGCTTCTATCTGCAGCTTCCATGTATCGAAATTGTTTTTCGATAACTTTTCTATATTTAATATTTGCGACATATTTAATCAGCTATAACAGCTTCGTTATAAAAACAGAATCAAAAATACTTTCGATTTCAGCCCTTAGGCTTAACAGTAAGTCGCACTTTCGTTTTAGCGAATGTTAATTTAAATTTTTTAAAAAGTCCGCAGTAAGATGCGTGTCTCTGGGCCCATAACCATTGTTGGTATAAATGGGTCCGCAGAGTGAAAAGCAGAGTCTTTTGAACAATCACAACATTTAATAATATATAGAAAAGTAGAATAACATAATGCGGGCATTTCTTGCCGCTCGCTTAGCAAAGCTTTCTCGTACAGACTCATATAAAACGCTCTCTCAGAGAAGAGAAGATGCGCCGTTGATTACGTAATACAGTTACGTCACATCTGACGTCATGACAGGTGGTGAGCTAGTTAACAGCTGATATGAGGAAACATGCATTGAAATCCTTCAATATATATTATATATATATATATACTAGCTGACCCGTCCGGCTTCGCACTGATGAACAAATTTTAGTTAAAGATAGATTGATATGTAAAAAATCAAGAAATATATCAGTTTATATGTTATAGTCAGGCAATATTATTAACTGGAAAGTCAAAATATAATTTTACAATTATTTTTTTTAATTAGTTGTTAAATGTTGGCAATTTTTACTTAATGCTATTTATTTATTTATTTATTTATTTCATAAAAAGAAACATTTCTTTACTCATGAATAAAAAATATTGAAAAATTAACCTATGACCATAGAATAATAATAAAGGAAGAAGGAGCATAAGGTTTCTACATAAGCTGTTGTGTTGCCACAAAAAACAGCGATTATTAACAAGCCTTTATTGACAAACTTCAATATTGAGAGGAGCAAAAGGTGCTTTCGCTGGCATTTCACTAGAAGGGGTTTGTAAGCATTAAGACTATTGGCGTGCTCCTTCTTCCTCTATTATTATTCTATGCCTATGACATGAAAATGTTTTTGATAAAATTGACGTCATAATAGCTTTAATTATTAATTATTTTTTCATTTCGCAAATATATTTAATTTTTTCCATAATTGATTATTATTTTAATAATGTATATTAAAGGAGAAATCAATAATATGAAACAATATTCGTACAATATATACTATTACAGAATCTGGTGTGAAACAACCACACGACTTCCATTACCCACTATTACACGCAATATATACAATTTTTTGGAGATATTACTTGCATTTTTTGAGATTTTCGAGTAAGAGAAACTTGATACACGTATAAAGACGCATACAACAGAGTTTGCATAGCGAGTTAAAAAATAAGGGGGGAAAAATAGATAGTTATTTTTTTAAACACGAATTTCCGAGATCTAAAACTGAACTACCTAATCAGGATGACCGTTAATATTCCTGTAATAAGCACGTAATTTTTGAGAAAGGTTATCTAAATTGGATTAAAGAAAAAATTTTCAAGAATAAGTTAGAGCCGTTTTTGAGATACCAACTTTTACCAAAACTTAACATACTCAATTATTGACCTAAAAACAATAATTACATACAAAAGGATATTTAATAGGAGGTTAACATGGCGAGTTTGAAAAAAATCCGTACAGGCGTTTTTAAAGGAACGCACTTGCGAAGTCTGAAATTGAGCTGTTTATAGAGGACGCCTATCAATTTTCCTGAACTAAGCAACTTTTCAATCGAAAGGGCATCTAATATATTATTTATATAGCAACTTTGAAGAAAATCATTAGAGGTGTTTTTGAATATGGGCTTAGGGTCCCATTTCTGGTTTTCGATGACCCAATTCCGGTTTTTCAATTTTCACGAAAATTTGGAAAATTTATCTGTACACCAGACCTGAATCACTTGTGAAGTTTAGTAGTTCTATTTTTATTAGTTTTGGAGATATGACAGCCAGAAGATTACACACACACGTGCACATATACACACACACTGACCAATTGCCAAAACCTATACAATACTTCCACTACCTACGGTAGTAGGGTAATTGAAGTAAACACATACATCTCGTATTTACTACGATAATATACAGATTTTCGTATTACGTTTTCGATCTCCAATGACGATAGATATCAAATCTATGCTTTGTTTTCAATTAAAATATTGAAAATTTTAATTAAAAATTTATTTTACCAAAATTTATTATAGCTTCTAGCACTTAGAGAGAGACAGTGTAACTTTTGATTATTGAAAGAAAAAAAAAAAAAAAAAAAAAAAAAGCAATCGGCTTTTTAGTTCTAGCGATCGTTCTCTACATATGCATATAAACCTTTCTTTTTTTTTTATATTAGTATAGCTATAGAGCATAGGTATATTAAATAGGTTTCCAGTCAACATAATGTAACTCAAATAATTAAATGCTATTTACATTTCAGTAATGGCTGTATGCGCTATGTATATTGAGCTACTTGCCATAACTGTTAGTTGCTAAAAATAGTCGCCAAATAAATTTAAACATCTCAATACGCAAGCGAAGTATGACATCACTGACCGCCCGTGGATGCAAGAAAAAGTTTTCCATGTTAATCGCTCATTGGATATTTTTTTTTTTTTTTTTATTAAAATTCTAGAAGAATTATTTCCCGATTTTAATCCTCATATTTGGGTATAGATATGTATTAGTTATTGTATGCATGCGTTAGATTGAGTTATTTTGCTGTCAAATTGACAAAATTTTAATTTTAAATTTCAAAACTGTCACCCTTGGCGTTTTTTGTATTTGGCAATCAAAAACGTAATACGAAAATATACATGCCAGATGTATATTTTCGTAATATGTATTGTACGAAATATTGTTTCATATTATTCGTTACACTCTTAATGTAAGTTTTTAAAATAACCATGATTTTTGAAAGGAATTAAATTATATTCGCCAGATAATTTGGCGATATTTTTTTTTTTCTGCCAAGGATGACGGATATCAAATCTATTCCGCTGCAACGTATTAGTATATTATATCAGATACTTTATTTAGACATTTGAAAACAAATTTGACTTCAAATTATGATAGAATATTTATCCTTTCCCTTTTAATTAGTTTATTAGTTGGATGTTTATTGTGTAAATATCATCCTTTGAAATGAAATGTTTATGTTTTCAATCGAATATGGAAATTTGCCATTTTTTTTTCTAGAGTTTTGAAATTTAAAATTCCAATTTTATCAATTTTACAACAAAAACAATTTAATCTAACGGATGCACATGATAACTAATACATATCTATATCCAAATATGGGGATTAAAATGGGGAAATAATTTTCCTCGATCTTTATTATTTTTTTACAAAAAATCCAGTTCACTTTTTATATTATTGTTCGCGTGAAAATATATTTTATTATATGTCTAAAAATAAATTAATTCGTAAATCTTTTTGGCAACAATTATAAATTAAAATAAATAATATTATAAAATAGAATTTCTTATTTTATTTTATTTTATTTATTTATTTATTTTTAAATTCCAATTTCGTTTACACACATCAGTTTAAACCACGGAGTAATAAAGACTCCGTGGTTTAAACATTGATGCTTAGATATTATATCATATCAAATTAAATTATTAGAAAAATAAACACTTTTAATTCTATAATGACGTCAGATTTAACGTGTAAGTTTAACAATTAAAAAAGCTTTATATGAATTTCAATTTAATGCACGTGCAAATATATTTCTTTTCTTTTCACGTGAAGATATTTTAAAAACGAAATGAATATGTAAATGTTTCTTTTATGTTGGCAGCAGCTAATTTTTTTAATATTTCATTATTTCCATTTCTATTACGGCTTCTATGGGGATTTTAATTAAAATGCTCAGATTTTAAACTAAAATTTATTTTATCAAAATTAAATATAGCCTATAACAATATGGCATACTGTAGCTTTCGGTCAGTGAAAGAAGTTTTTAAATCGGTTCAGTAGTTTCAGAGATTACCCTCCACAAACAAACAATTTTTTGCGCTTTATATAATGACTAGCTGACCCGTCCGGCTTCGCACTGATGAACAAATTTTAGTTAAAGATGGATTGATATGTAAAAAATCAAGAAATATATCAGTTTATATGTAATAGTCAGGCAATATTATTAACTGGAAAGTCAAAATATAATTTTACAATTATTTTTTTTAATTAGTTGTTAAATGTTGGCAATTTTTACTTAATGCTATTTATTTATTTATTTATTTATTTCATAAAAAGGAACATTTCTTTACTCATGAATAAAAAATATTGAAAAATAAACCTATGACATGAAAATGTTTTTGATAAAATTGACGTCATAATAGCTTTAATTATTATTTATTTTTTCATTTCGCAAATATAATTAATTTTTTCCATAATTGATTATTATTTTAATAATGTATATTAAAGGAGAAATCAATAATATGAAATAATATTCGTACAATATATACTATTACAGAATCTGGTGTGAAACAACCACACGACTTCCATTACCCACTATTACACGTAATATATACAATTTTTTGGAGATATTACTTGCATTTTTTGAGATTTTCGAGTAAGAGAAACTTGATACACGTATAAAGACACATACAACAGAGTTTGCATAGCGAGTTAAAAAATAAGGGGAAAAAAATAGATAGTTATTTTTTTAAACACGAATTTCCGAGATCTAAAACTGAACTACCTAATCAGGATGACCGTTAATATTCCTGTAATAAGCACGTAATACTTGAGAAAGGTTATCTAAATTGGATTAAAGAAAAAATTTTCAAGAATACGTTAGAGCCGTTTTTTAAAATACCAACTTTTACCAAAACTTAACATACTCAATTATTGACCTAAAAACAATAATTACATACAAAAGGATATTTAATAGGAAGTTAACATGGCGAGTTTGAAAAAAATCCGTACAGGCGTTTTTAAAGGAACGCACTTGCGAAGTCTGAAATTGAGCTGTTTATAGAGGACGCCTATCAATTTTCCTGAACTAAGCAACTTTTCAATCGAAAGGGCATCTAATATATTATTTATATAGCAACTTTGAAGAAAATCATTAGAGGTGTTTTTGAATATGGGTTTAGGGTCCCATTTCTGGTTTTCGATGACCCAATTCCGGTTTTTCAATTTTCACGAAAATTTGGAAAATTTATCTGTACACCAGACCTGAATCACTTGTGAAGTTTAGTTGTTCTATTTTTATTAGTTTTGGAGATATGACAGCCAGAAGATTACACACACACGTGCACATATACACACACACTGACCAATTGCCAAAACCTATACAATACTTCCACTACCTACCTACGGTAGTAGGGTAATTGAAGTAAACACATACATCTCGTATTTACTACGATAATATACAGATTTTCGTATTACGTTTTCGATCGCCAAATACAAAAATCGCCAATGACGATAGATATCAAATCTATGCTTTGTTTTCAATTAAAATATTGAAAATTTTAATTAAAAATTTATTTTACCAATATTTATTATAGCTTCTAGCACTTAGAGAGAGACAGTGTAACTTTTGATTATTGAAAGAAAAAAAAAAAAGCAATCGGCTTTTTAGTTCTAGCGATCGTTCTCTACATATGCATATAAAACTTTCTTTTTTTTATATTAGTATAGCTATAGAGCATAGGTATATTAAATAGGTTTCCAGTCAACATAATGTAACTCAAATAATTAAGTGCTATTTACATTTCAGTAATGGCTGTATGCGCTATGTATATTGAGCTACTTGCCATAACTGTTAGTTGCTAAAAATAGTCGCCAAATAAATTTAAACATCTCAATACGCAAGCGAAGTATGACATCACTGACCGCCCGTAGATGCAAGAAAAAGATTTTCCATGTTAATCGCTCATTGGATCTAGAAGAATTATTTCCCGATTTTAATCATCATATTTGGGTATAGATATGTATTAGTTATTGTATTAGTTAAATATTCATGCCAGATGTATATTTTCGTAATATGTATTGTACGAAATATTGTTTCATATTATTCGTTACACTCTTAATGTAAGTTTTTAAAATAACCATGATTTTTGAAAGGAATTAAATTATATTCGCCAGATAATTTGGCGATATTTTTTTTTTCTGCCAAGGATGACGGATATCAAATCTATTCCGCTGCAACATATTAGTATATTATATCAGATACTTTATTTAGACATTTGAAAACAAATTTGACTTCAAATTATGATAGAATATTTATCCTCTCCCTTTTAATTAGTTTATTAGTCGGATGTTTATTGTGTAAATATCATCCTTTGAAATGAAATGTTTATGTTTTCAATCGAATATGGAAATTTGCCATTTTTTTTTTCTAGAGTTTTGAAATTTAAAATTCCAATTTTATCAATTTTACAACAAAAACAATTTAATCTAACGGATGCACATGATAACTAATACATATCTATATCCAAATATGGGGATTAAAATGGGGAAATAATTTTCCTCGATCTTTATTATTTTTTTACAAAAAATCCAGTTCACTTTTTATATTATTGTTCGCGTGAAAATATATTTTATTATATGTCTAAAAATAAATTAATTCGTAAATCTTTTTGGCAACAATTATAAATTAAAATAAATAATATTATAAAATAGAATTTCTTATTTTATTTTATTTTATTTATTTATTTATTTTTAAATTCCAATTTCGTTTACACACATCCACGGAGACATCAGTTTAAACCACGGAGTAATAAAGACTCCGTGGTTTAAACATTGATGCTTAGATATTATATCGTATGGTATCAAATTAAATTATTAGAAAAATACACACTTTTAATTCTATAATGACGTCAGATTTAACGTGTAAATTTAACAATTAAAAAAGCTTTATATGAATTTCAATTTAATGCACGTGCAAATATATTTCTTTTCTTTTCACGTCAAGATATTTTAAAAACGAAATCAATATGTAAATGTTTCTTTTATGTTGGCAGCAGCTAATTTTTTTAATATTTCATTATTTCCATTTCTATTATGGCTTCTATGGGGATTTTAATTAAAATGCTCAGATTTTAAACTAAAATTTATTTTATCAAAATTAAATATAGCCTATAACAATATGGCATACTGTAGCTTTCGGTCAGTGAAAGAAGTTTTTAAATCGGTTCAGTAGTTTCAGAGATTACCCTCCACAAACAAACAATTTTTTGCGCTTTATATAATGATATAGATATAGATATAACTACTGTAATATTATCATTAATATTGATGATGATGTTGATGATTATAAAATTACTGTAACTTAGTCTTTGACACATCCGTCACCGTCTCACATACTAAGTTCGTTGTTTTTATATGTCATAGAAGCTGAAGCACTGTCTTTCTGCGTAAATGGGGGTGAATTTACTTTACAGAACAGCACGTCACCTGGAGGCCGATATGCACCTAAATTTAAACAAAATATTTTTTCATCATGCCCTTCACACATACCACGTTTTGTGCAATTATACACTACAGAAGCTGAGATATAGCATTCTCTTAAATGGAGGAGATTACAGTCTAGCAGCGTCACCTATGCGGCGATATACTCTGAATCCTAATCAGGTCCAACTAAATATAAAGTTCTGATGAATTCCGTCCATTAATTTGTGGCAGACACAATGTTCACAAAATTTTGTAACACATACACACAGACATGTTCTAACACGAGTCAAACCATGTTTAGGACATCTGAAAACGTGTAATTCTATCGAAAACAGGAGTCGAAAACGTTCTTGAATTCAATACTTTTTTCTTATGTACATGGAAGAAAGTAAAAATCACAAACTAAATGCACGCTATTATCGGCATGTTTTGTCAATTTACTCTCAGTATGAAGTATGAGCTTAAGATTTTTTTCAATTCTAGCGTGGAAATGCGAAAAAAAGAAAAGAAAAGAAAAAGAAATCTTTTTAAAATAATATTCTAAAAGATCGGAAAAAGGACAAAATGTGCGATAGACTAAACACATTTGTTTTATTGATTGTCTGCATATTTTGTCCCTAAATATCCACCCTTAGTAGTACTATTAAATTTGTCCAAGCCAGTTTAAGAATGGATTTCACGATTCCTCTTCAGCTATTCATAGCAAGTTGACCATAAGAATTATTGTACCACCAAAGAAAATCACAATGAACGAAGCAGCAATTGAACATATTCTGTACTTAGTTCAAATTCTTGAACGGGCAAGGTTGAATTGAAGATGTACTTTTTAAATTATGTACAGCCCAAAGGTCTGCGATCAACCCGAACCCCTCAAAATACTTTTTATTATAAATCATGGCATAGCCGGAAAACCACTCCTTTGTGAAAATCGTAAACTGCTCTCTCACCGGAGGCGTCTGCATCTTTTCGCGAATCGTTTCAGCCCTTACCTTGAACCATACATTCTGCAGCAACAAAAACTTCCAGGATAAATGAAGAAGCAAAAAAAATCTCATCCAACAGGTCTTCGCCTTTTGTTGAGTTTTGTTACGCTACTTTCACTTGGAGGTCTGCAGTTCTGCACCACGAGGAAAATGGAGCCGAAAGTATTCCCATCCCAGTAAAATAATTCGTGAGGACACACTTCACAAAACGTTTTTATTTCTCTACAATATTTATTGGAAATCTTTATTAGATTCTAAAAAATCGAGATAATTTTAATTTGTCAAAAATAATCAGTGACTCATCGAAAAATTTATATATATTAGCAGGTTTTGCCGGTCACAACATTTAAATGAATCAAAAAAAAAAAAAACTGAAATCGCTAAAAACCCTATTTTTAGAGATTACATATAATTTTTGAGTTTAAGGTATCTATAACCCAAAGATTGACCTAAAAATCCAAATTTTAAGTTACTCGCCAGTTGTCGGTACATGATGATATACTTTACTGGAATGTAGGAAAAAATGGCACCGGTAAAAATGGCACCGGTAATAATGGCACCGGTAAAAATGGCACCCGGTAAAAATGGCACCAGTAAGAATGGCACCGGTAAGAATGGCACCTGCGATTTGCGAAGCATATGCTTTAATGAAAAATGATCGCATTATTGAGAAAAATTAGGAGATAGAGTTTTGTTTGGTCAACATGATATATGTAGCCTTCAGAAACATTTATCTAGGTAATGAAATGCTAAGTTAGCACAATATTCGAGCTAACTACCAGCTAAAAAAAAAAAATCTTAAGAAAAGAAAAATTAATTTATAAAATAAGAAAATTTCTTTTAAAAAGTGCATTACGGAAAAACTCAATTTTAATTTATTAAATTATATTTTTCCAATATTTATATAAAAATAAATAATAATAATAGTACTAATTACAATAATAATACTGTACAATCGAAAGAAAAAAAAGGCATTGCATAACGAATATTAGTGTTTGATAGGACAAAGAAATATTTTGTCATGACATTGAGGTATTTTCAGTTGGGACATTGTCATACTTCAAATAAAGTAACAGATAGGTTTACATGGTTAACTATAAAAGAGAGAAAAGGCGGGCATATACGAAATGAAGTATCCTGTCAGGTATCGTAATACAGCTTTTCCAAATTTTAAAATATCATTTAAATACACGAGCACACATCAATTGTGCTTACGTTAATCCCCCATTGTTAAAAATACATCAATTGCGCTCGCAAGAAAAATTACTGATAACGTTCATTGTCATAACCTCCCCCCCCCCTCTTGTATACCGGAAGGTAACGAATGATAATTTTTAGGAAGGAAAAAATTATTTACTTATTCTCGTGTTATCTCCTGGGTAAAGATAATAGGCTCCAATAAATTCAAACAAGAGCAATTAAAAAAATGGTTTATATTATATTATTTATTTAAAGAAATATTTATATTACACAAAAAAAAGCAAGTCTTGCTTTTGCCTCCAAGGCAGTAGCACATGTTTTTTGCACCTGATGAAGAAATGCCAAGCCCTTTCGAAAACGGTTGCACTGGATTGAATTTTATGGTCTGTGAAGAAGCCTTAAGTTTAAATATTGAATATACACCATATTTTTATTTAGTTTTGTCTTACCTGTAAAGTTCTCAAAATATTTTCTCATTTAAATGAAACATAAGTACTTCGAAAAGAAATCCAAAAATCTCATACCATCAATAACTTATGACAGAATAAGCTGAACAATTTGTTCTGGTATGCAAAATGTGTTTTGAAAAACAAATTTATTCCTGAAAAGCTTTCAAAAAATTAAAACAAACAAATATTAATGATTATCAGAAAGCTTTATCGACAAATTATGCAAATTTGAATAGTCAAAATCATTTTTTTTTTTCTGATTTTTTGAAAAGCCTACGAGCGCAATTGATGCGTTTATGCTTTTTTTGGGGGGGTGGGGTGGGGGGGGATATGATCTCGGCGCAACTGATGCCTATGAGGATGAAGGCCCTAAGCGCAATTGAGTAGTACCTCCTATTCTTAAGCGCAACTCAATAACGCCCAAGTAGGGCTGATAGCCTGCAGGGGGGGGGGGGGGTAGAGAAACATTCAGAAGCAAGCATTCGGGACTGGGTGAATTGGTAAGTATAAAAGTGGACAGCATTTCTTTGAGAGAAAGAAAACTGATAACTTGTAGACCTCCGTGCCACTCTCTCCTTTAATTGCATTCTAGGGACGGGATGTGAAAAAAAAAAAAAATCTCACAACTTCATAGGCATTTTGTAAACTTAAAGGTTTATTACTCACTTCCTTTGGGTAAATTTGAATAGGATACCAGAAGATTTTCTTATTTCTTATCATGCTTATTCTTATTTAACATCTTGCTGTTGGAGAGACAAAGCAGTTTTTTTTTTTTTCTTCTTTAACCGTTTGCAAAAATTGTCATCTTTATTTAGAAAACGAAAGACTGTCTTTAAAGGTTAAAATCAAAATTTTTAGGAAATTTCCTGAATTTCTACATTTTTAATTATCTTTAAAATTTATCCTACTTTTTAAGATTATTTTAAATTTCATTAAAAATTATCTTAGTCGAACAAATGTAAAGGAAAACATGAAAATTAATTTGATTTTTAATAATAATATAATCCTTTATTATGTATTAATGTGTTAAAACAAATTTTCAGTAGTACGATTTTTTCATTTGTACGTTTTTCTGGAACGGTCCCTTAAAAAACGTATAAACGGTGTCACCTGAGAAAGAAGTCACGAAGAAAAGTCACCGGAAAGAAAGTCATGCGGGAAAAAAGTCACTATAAAAAAGTAATAAAAGAACATACATAAATAAAAATGCGTTTTAAAAGCTTGTAAGAATGTTTTAGAGTGAGTATGTGATGAGTACACATGTTTAGTATAAAAACTAAAAACTATGTGAAATAAAGTCAGTATTTCAAACAAATGAAACTCAAACAAAACTAAGAAGGAGCAGAGGCCACCATGGCTTAAGACTGGTGGAGCAGGATAAACAAGTATTTTATTATTAGGTTAAAAAAACAATAATAATTACTGATAATTAAAAACCAAATTTATATGAACTAAGTCAATCATATATATTATGAATTAAAGAATTAAAATAATGGCCAATGATTACATGTGTGTGTATATATAATATATGTGTGTATGTATGTATGTATGTGTTAATAGATGCTTTTGTAAGATATATATATATATATATTATATATTCAAATATGAAAAATTTAACTTTTTGAAAATTTTATTTAAAATTAAAATTTATTTTTAAAACTAATAATAAAAATTTATTAATTTTTAATTTCTTAATGTATAAGAAGATTTTAATAAAAAAAAATTCTTATTATGCCGAGTACATATATTAATTAACTAACACACAAACGGATAAACCATATCAGTTTTGTGATTTTTAGATTTCTCACACCTCAAAACTTGTAGAAAAGTTAAAAAAAAAAAAAAAAAAAAAAAAAAAAAGGTTGAAAATTTTTATGATTGCCTAAGATCCCCATACCTATAGCATGATGGAAAAAAATATACACAGATTGATAAATATATATATATATATATATATATATATATAAATATTAAAAAAAAAAAAAAAATGTATATATAGATATATATATATATGTTTATTTATTTATTTTTTTTTTTTTAATGGAGATTGCTTTAAAAATGTCATATGCGAAAGTTTAAAAATGTAATTGATTTATTTATATAATAAAATAATTTATTATTATAAAAACAACTTTTTCCCGCTCTTACCTAATAATAATTTGGAAGTAATAAACCATATATATTTTCAGTCATTTTAATTTTAATTTAATTTAATTTATTTATTTTTATTTTTATTTATTTAATCCTTTTTTACCCTTAGTTAATTGATACGGTACAAAACAAAATATCTTAATTGATTGAAAAAAATAATTTATGTATAATGCATTATATTAAAATTAACTTTTGTAGCTATTACTTATTAAGAATCTTACAGTAATGAAATATTTTTTCGTTTAAATGTAATAAAATAATAATAATAATAAATCCTTTCGTTCAAAGTTCAGAGTAACCAAATAAGCTCAAATTATTATTATTCTTAGTAGTAGTAGTAAATATTTTTTCACATTCCCTTATAGAGAGTGGTAAAATAATAGATTTTCAAAATAAGAATAATGCATATAGAATAGAATTGAAAAGAATAGAAGGGTATTCTCTAATAAAAGACAACTTTTTATTATTATTATGTATTAAAAAATTTGAAAGTAATTAAAAAATGTTTTAATTACTTTAATTAATTAAAAAATAGTAGGAGTATGGCTTGACAACTTTTTCTTCCTGGTATGCATTAAAAATTCGAAAATAATAACTCCATTTTTGCTGCATCTTTTATTAGATATATATCGAAAACCTTTTCAAACATTCAATTAAATAAAACCAAGTATCACATGAAGAACTGTAAAAAATTAATAAATTTGACAAAAAGAAAAAAATAAGCAACTTGATATAGAAACATACAAATTCATTACTTTTTGAAGGGCATTAAATGAATGTTGTATGCGAATTAGGTGATCCTTCTATCATGCTGTATGCAAAATGCTAAAAATTTACAGCATGCAATGCCTGAATATATATATATATATTTCATTTATTACTATATGTTATTTCTTATCTTTACGTTTACATGTATATATAAATATGTCGATATTTGCATATACAATAATTCAATTTATAATTACATATAATATGAATCGTCTTTCGTAACGCAATCTTCATTTATCAATAATTTAAAATGAAAAGCTTAATACTACATAAAAATTACAATGAACTCAATTGGACTAAATTAATAAGTAAGTAAATAAATGAATAGAATAAAAAGTAGTTAAAATGGGAAAAAATAACAACTATTACCTACTTTTAATGAAAAATTTTAAAAGTGTTACATATACTCAGGAGAGCGGGGAGGTGGAATCATGAGGGGGGAAAAAGTTCTTTTTAAATCACTTTGCTTTACATTTATAGGAAATTTTCTATAAATAAATCTCTTATTGTTTATCAAATTGCAAAAACTGTTACATTATCGACTGAGAGCTAGAGGGCACATGGAAAGAATATATTTTTACACCACCCTGTTGTCGATCTAATGAAATTTTACTTGTTTATAAAACCTTACAGTGAGGGTTGCGTATCAGTTTCTGTCTCTTCATAAGTTTTTACGCAAAAATTCAATGCATGATTTAAATCTGTAAAATAAATAATAAATAAATAAATAAAAAGATTAAAAAAAAATAATTTCACCTTTTAATCTGTCCTTTTTGCCCCCCCCCCCCCTCCGTAGAAATAAAAAATGTACACTCATTGATATATAGCAAATAATAATATTGATATAAAAATTGACAAATTTGATATAAAAAAAAGAAAAACCAACAACAACAAAAAAAAAAAGCTTCTTATCATTTACATAATGTGTTTTACAAGTTGAAAATTACCGCGCTTTTTACAATTGCTGCTTGTAAAATACACGTATGAATACAAAAAAAAAAAAAAAAAAAAAAAAAAAAATCTAGACGTTAACGTGCAGAGAAAATCAAATAATGTTTTTTACATCATACCATCATTTTCTTTTCCTCTCCCTCTTAGAACCCCTTAAATAATTTCCATGACACATATCTTTCACAAGCAGTTATTGTGAAGTGCCCTTTTTTCCGCGATCTGGGAAAAAGGGCACTTTTCTGCTTCAGAATAATCTTTTTACAATTTTTGATTAAACAATAAGTGATATTTATAAAAAAAATTTCTATACATCTGAAGCGGTGTGATTTAAAAATAACATTCTTTTCCTCCCTGTTCCCCTTGCCCCCCCCCCAAGTATAGGTAACATTCACCATAATTTTTCATTAAAAGTAGGTGATAACTGTAGAAACTTTAATTAAAATTGGTTGCATTGTGGTATTTATGAATCATTTTTTTCTTCTGCTCCCTCCATATCCCTCAAAATATATATAACAGTCAACGTAAATTTTCCTGAAAATTAAATGATATTTATGATGCATTTTATTAAAATAAAAAGCATTGGGGTATAAAACATTCATTTTCTATCCTTCTGTCTCCAGCCCCCCCCCCTACCCCCACCCACCCAGACATGTAACCTTCACTGTAGTTTTTCATTAAAAGTAATTGATAGTTACACAAAATGTCAATAAAAAAATCGATAATAAGTATTATTTAAGAATATTATTTTATTTTTTATCACTTGCCCCCCTTTTTTGAACTACATGTATCTTTCATTATAATTTTGATAAAAGAAGTAAGTAATAGTCATACAACATTTCATATAAATAGGTAGAATCCCGGAAAAAATCGCACCGGAAAAACATGCATGTTTGCGTACACACATGCCCCAGAGAGCAAAACTTATCTAAAGATTCATATGGGCTTTAGGCAATAAATTTTAAACTCTATTTAATCTTATAAACGAAGTTACAGAAAAAAAAAAAAAAGGTAGTGGGGGGGGGGGCATATTATTAAATTGTATTCCTTGTACTTCTAGACCCGGAAGAGTGGATATATACGATAATTTAACAATTTTTTTATAAATAAAATTTAAGAAAATAGTAAATGTTTGAATACCAATGCGAGATACGGGGATTCTGGAAAAAAAAAAAAAAAAAAAAAAAAGGACACCGGAAGAAGGACATTCTTCCAATTCGTGAATCGCATAATACGAAACATAAAATAATGAATTTAAAGAATGGTTTTCAATTGATTTGGTACAACATTCATTTAGTATTTCGTATATACTGCGGAAAAAATAGTGGGGGGGGGGGGGACTAAGTGCAGGATGAAAGAAAACAATTGTTTATATATCACTTTCTTACCGATTTTCATAAAATATTTTATAATCACGTACAATTTGTGAAAAAATTACAGTAAGTGTCAGACATACGTGAGGGTGGGGGATTAAATAGGGGGAAGCAGAGGGAAAATAAGGTGATTTTTTGTATCACTATTTTACCGAATTTAATGATATATTCTATAACAATCACTTACTTTTTATGTAGATCACAATGAGTGTATTATACACCTGGGAGGCAAGAGAGGGGGGGAGTAGATGGAAATAAAATATATTCTTCTTTAAACTACCCTATTATCTATTAAGAAAAAAAAATGTATGACCATGTACAATTTGTAAATAATAATAATAATAATGATAATAATGTATAAGACACACTTGGGAGGAGGTAAAGAAAGGGGGGCACAGGAGAATAAAATGATTTTTCATGTCACCAATTTACCGATTTTAATGAGATATTTTATATCTATCACTTGAATTTTATGATTATCACAATGAGTGTATTACATACCAGAGGGATCAAGGGGATGTAAGTTAAATGATGTAAGTAATATGTAAGTAAAATTTATTATTCTTTTAACTACCCTATAACTAATTTAAAAAAAAAAAAGGACTTAGTGTGTATACATCTTACTGTTTACGAAAAAAATACAGTGAGTGTTACACATATTTGGGGAGCAGAGTGAAGAAAATGGTTGTTTTTATATAGCCATGCTATTTACTTGAAACTCTGTGTACCACTATTGGTTACGTGGCAGTTGCGACCGGGATTAAAATCGTAGCACTTGCGACCGAATTCTTAAATCTATGGCAAGGTTGCTTTTCCGACCGATGGAATTAAAGGCATGGCAATCACTGCGTTAATGGACATATCCCGCAAAAGATCACCATAATTCCCTTAGCAATGCACATTAGATTTAATGAACATTATTTCAGAACAATCTATTTGTTGTTGAATTTTTCTCGCCAAAAAGATTAAATATTTTACTATGCAAAAATCATTTAAAATATGTTATAGTATAATAACATAACCAAAATTCTATTAATAATTACATAAATACAATGATGTTGCGCAACCAGTTTTGCAATCATTATTATAAACTATTAAAATCATCGAATCCGGAGCATATTCAGATTTATTTATTAGATATTCTTATTAATAAAATTATAACTTTTACAAAAGTATATATACGTATTTAAGTTAATGAAAAATTTCATTAGTCTTCAAAATAATAATAATAATAATAATAATAATAAATAAATAAATGAAATAAAATAAAATAAATAAAAATAAAATAAATAAATAAAAATAAAAATAAATGAAGAGAAGTATCTATGAAATACCAATGAAAGAAATTTAGCCATTGGTATTTAGTCAGACGCTGACTGCTGCTTATTAGATTTGAGGATCAATCGCTCAACAAGTGACGCTGTGATCCCATTTTCTCAAAATTTTTAACGTGGCAGGATAGGACAATATTTCGTATAAATGTACATAATGAGTTATTTTTAACGTGTGACTGTAAAATTAATATGAATTATTGATAAGAGTAGTAGTAAACTAGGAAAAAAAATTTGTGCATGTGGGAGCATCGCTTCCCCCCCCCTCCCCCCCCTGGAGGAGTAAATTTTCAATATGGGTATCTTTCGAAAGGTCTCATCAATACCTTTAAAACGAATGGTTGAGCTATAGACCTGTAATAATTTAAAACAAAGTTATCGATTTTTTTTTTTTTTTTTACTTTTAACGAAAAAAACTTAGAAAAAAAATTGCATTTCTTCTGATAATTGCAAAAGGAAATAACTTTCTTTCGGCATTTAGTGATATAATGCTGGCAGATAAAAATCGTCTGCATTCATAATGGAAAATAATTTGATAATTTAATAAATAATTAGTATTGAATAAATTTTGTGTAAAACTATATAGAAGAAAGTCATGTGGTGGCCACATCATACTAGTTTCTCTTGCAGATGTTTTAAGTTATAGGAATGTAGATTCATGATGAGTTCAGTGGATGTTTAGTTGACGGCTTTAATGTTGTAATATTTTGATATTATTCTGTGTGTGATAAGAATTAAACAGTAAAACTACAAGCACTAAGTTTGAAATCCATTCTTGTACACTTGAACTTCACAACATACATAGTTAAAAATATTATTAATCCATTTTCCAGATTTTTAAATTTTTAATTTAGTTATAACTCAGTATTAGTAATTACGCTTTTAAATCTTTTTAAAATGGTTTACCATATACACACACAGTAGTGTGACAATTAAATTTACTTTATTTTATAAATTAAAAATATTTCCCATGATTTTTAGAGGAATTACTAATTTTCATTTAGATTCCGGTTTTGTTGCGGCCGAGGGGTTCTACGCACAAAAATGTTAGACATGAGGTACCAGGTTCGATCCCAGGTCACGCTCGTCGGCACAGCCGTTCGGAGTTTTCCGTAGTTTTCTCCGGAACTTGCGTAAATATTGAATTTGAATTTGAATTTGGGGAATATGGTCGATTGACTGCTATAGGTCCCAGGCCTGACGGGGAGTGCCTTCCATGAGGGTCATTCTCGGGATCTTAGCTCGTATATAATCAAGTTTAGAAGGAAACCACAGAAAACTCAAAGCGGCTAGGCCGACGAGCGGTACCTGGGATCGAACCCGTGACCTGACGTCTACCAGCTTTGAGCTCAGAAATGCTCGGCCGCTGGTAGGCCAAGCGTAAATATGGACTAGGACCCCTTAGAAAGACCCCACGGAGGGCACTCTCCCTCAGGCCTAGGACTTACAGCAATCAATCGGCCCTATTCCCAAATCCAATCCAATATTCAATCGGGTTTCGGGTCGGGTGCGGGTTGCCGAAAATTCTTTAGTGCGGGTTCGGGTCGATTTTCGGGTCGAATAAAATTTATTTGTAGGGTTCGGGTCGAATAAAATTTATTTGTCAGATTCGGGTCGAGTTTCGGGTTGATTCAAAATTCACTTGTCGGGTTCGGGTCGGATAATTGACGTTTCAAGGAGTGGTGTGATTGAAAGTTACCTAAATAATTTGGAATAAACTTTTGAATTTAATAACAGCTTTGAATAGAGCAGGCGCATGTTTATGAACAAGCAACGCTTTTATGATCTTCAGCGCAACTTCTGCGAATGTAGGTAAAATATCTTTTCTCCATGTGAAATGTCAGTATATTTTATACGAAAATAAATTTAAAAAAAAATTTGAGGCACTGAAATTTATTATATTATTTAAATAATATAATTTTAATTAATTCTTTGTTCTATAATCATGACAAAAGATATATTTTTATATTACAAAGTATTTTGAAATTGTTTTTCCGTTAAAAGCTCAAACAGTAATATTAAGTACTCTGATCTAAATTCACTATTTAAAAAATATTTTTGATAATTAAATAAGTTTTTAATTATAATATATTATTAATTATTTTTTCTATAATTACCTATTATAATAACTTTTTATATTAAAAATAATTTGGTGGTGGTAGTTTAGGTGTTAACCCCGACTAAGAACATGAGGGTCGACAACCATGACCTGGGATCGAACCCGACACTTCCTGTCTACCAACGTGGACAGCAGAACTGCTGGGATTATTGATTATAAAAGTCCAAATAAATGTATTCAACGATTTCATCTAACTTAATTATAAAAAATTACATTTTTAATAAATAAATTAGTTTTTTAATTGAATATTTCATTGAATAATTTTTTAACTAGCCTTTTTTTTTCTTTTCAATAATTAATCATAGAAAAAAGAATATTTTAACATTAAATGTGTTTTAAAATAAATTTTTGTATTAAAAGCAAAAACAGTTGTATTAAGCAATCTCAGCTAAATTAATCATTAAAATTTATATTTTTGATAATTAAGTTTTAAAATAATTAATTTAGTCTTATATTAGATGTTTTAAATATAATTATTTTAATTAGATCCTTAACTAGCTTTTTTTTAATAATTATTCACAGAAAATAAAATCTTTTAATATTAAAAGTGTTTAAAAATATATTTTCTAATGAAAGCAGAAACAATTGTATTAAGGAATCGCAACAAGTTTAATTATTATAATTTATATTTTTCTTAATTCAATTAGTCCTTAGATAATTAATTTACTCTTTCTTTGAAATTTTTTTTAAATAAAACAATTTTAATTAGATCCTTATTTCTATAATCAGTTATATGTTTAAGAGCATTTTGAATTAGATGTTTCATTTTAAAGCTCGACAGCTATTACATAGCTGCCAAGTTTTTTAATTTATTCCAGAATGTTGTTAGTCCCGCCGCTTTTTCACACGGTAATATTTTTAGAGTGATTTTCTTAATATTTAATCGTAATTATATATCGAAGAAATTTTTTCTACAAAGATTACAGTGTGAAAAAAAGTACGGGGCTAAGAACATTCTGGAATAAATTAAAAAATTGGCAGCTATGTATTAAGCAATTTCAATTAATTTAATTGTTAAAATTTTACATTTTTAATAGTTAAATTATTTTTAATTTGAATGTATTATTAAATGATTTTTTAATTATTATTTTTTATATATAATCATTTAATAAAAAAAAAAGTTTTTTAATTCAAAATATTTTGGTGGTTATGGTTTAAGCGTTAAAGCCTATTGGCGACATACAGGTCCTAAGCCTGGATGAAATGCCTTTCATGAGAGTTTTTTCTAATGAGCCCTGGTCTGTATACACGCGAGTTTCAGAGAAAACCATGGAAAATTGCAAATGTCTAGGTTGAAATGTGAGACCTTGGATTAAACAAAAAAAGCCAATCGAGGCTAAGAGAAGGCTAAGAGAGATTTGCTAAGAGAAGAACAGAGTAAAAATGTGGTTGTTTTTTAATCACCTATTTATATGAAACTTTCCATGACTATTACTTACTTTTTATTAAAATTATAATGAAAGTTTCCTGTAGTTAAAAAAGGGGGCAAGTGGGTGACAGATGATAAATAAAATAATGTTTTTTAACAACACTTATTACCGATTTCTTTATTGACATTTTGTGCAAATGTCACTTACTGTTAGTGAAAAATTGCAGTGAGAGTTACATATGTCTCGATTAATTGGAAGGGTGGGGGGGCTGGAGACTGAGAGATAGAAAATGATGTTTTCTTTCATTATGCTTTGCACTTTAATAAAATTTATTGTAAATATCACTTAATTAAAAAAAAAAAAAAAAAAAAAAAAAATACGCTGATTGTTATATATATTTTGGGGAGCTATGGTGGGGAAGGAGGGCTAAAGAGAAAAATGATGGCATAAATATTACAATGTTATCAATTTTAATTAAAATTTTAACAACTATCACCTACTGATAATGAAATATTATTTTGAGTGGAATCTATACCTGAAGGAAGGTGGGGGGGGGGGGGGGGGCAGAGAGAAAAAAATATGATTGTTTTTAAATCACACCACTTCATATTTATAGGAAATTTTGTATAGATATCATTTATTGTTTATGAAAAATTTTAGAGAAGGCTATGCATCGCAGTATCTTTCAGATTCTAAGTTAGTAGGCAAAAATTCAATGTAATATTCAGATAAGACATTAATTAAAGTTAATGTCAAATATTGGTAAAAGATTGTTTTGAAACAGATTTATTTTTTTTTAATCTGTCCCATTTCCCCCGCCCCTTCCCCTCGTGGAAACAAAAAAAATTTACTATCGTTCTCTTTAAAAGGGCACTACTCTTAATTTCTCCTTGTAAAACTGATGCTAAATATGAATGAGAGCCTAAGTTTTTTATTTCTTAGGGGGGGGGGGGTAAAAGAGGCAGATTAAAAGAAGAAATTTCATTTTTGAGTAACATTTCTCAGATTTAAATCATTCATTGAATTTTTGCGTAAAAACTCAAGAAGGGAAAGAAACTGATACTTAACCCTCACTGTAATGTTTCATACACAGTAAG
>CAWVNO010002319.1:54290-100290 GCA_963930645.1 Salticus scenicus
ATTTTGTTCATATATATATTGGTTGCTAAGGTAATGTTTTACATTACATGAATTTGATACTGCAGTTTTATAATAAATAAATAAATAAATGGTGATGAGCATAAATATACCTAGCTAAAATAAAGCTATGGTTTTATTCATTTTTAGCAACCTGATGGCTCATCTGTAATAAAATTTTGTGTCATGACTTATATTGAAAAGTGCACTCATAGATACATAAATAAATAAAAAGGAGATCTCACAAAATAGATATGCTTGACCTGATAAGCAATGGACTTTATGAAATAAATAAAATTAACTGTTATTGACATGTCATTTTAAGTATAGCTTTTTATAATCATTGCTTGCTTATTATTCAATTGTATTTGTGTTTATACGTGACCATAGATCCATATTAATCAGTTACGTGTGTAATTACATATATGCTTATTTCATTATATTACTGTGTTATATTTTATTATATTAGTGTGTTATTTTACTATATTTCATTGTTTATTTGTGTTAATTACATTCCTATACATTTGTTAATTTAGAAAGAGCATGGTTGCAATTTTTGTGGCAAGGGGGAGAAAATATGTGATATAGATTATCACATATTATAAAAATTATATTTTTCTCTTTAAAGGATAGGTAAATTCTCTAAATAAATAAAATTATAAATTAAATTCTTTAATCTAAATCAACTATTTATACTGGAATAACTGTTTTTAAACTATAAATAATAAATTTTACATTATGCGTTTTCTAATTTTTATATCTTCCCTTTCATCTCTTTATCAATGTAACTGAAACAAAATCTTTGATCTGTTCCCAGTATTCACTCAACAAGCTTAACGTACTGAAAATTCTTTTCGCTCTGTAGATAATAATGTTTTGACTTTTTTCTATCCTTTTGTTTTGGGAAACCAGAAAACAATTAATTCGGTCTCTTTTAATCTTCCATCGAAATGTAACTCCTACAACCTCTTGTCACCAATTTTACACCAACGATCAAAGAAAATATGTGCTTAGTTAGTTATTTTCCCATGGGTCAAAATCTTGGCGAAATCATGCCAACATTCTCTAACAACGGTCAATAAGTTACTCGTCACTTTTTAAAAATGTACATGTGAATATTCTTAAAAGTAATGCAACCATTCTCTTTCATAGAACTTTGGACTTGGCGTATAATTCAACGCCAAAGGAATTGTCATTCGTTTTGCTTCAGTTTAGGAGCGAACACTTTCTTACTGTTTATTGACCACATAAGACATGTAACAGCTCAAGAGCGATTCGGGCCTAGGGCCCGGCCTGATTCTCCGTACTGTTTCCCCACTCCAGAATGTTTTTGTTAAAAACTTATTATGCTCTGTTAATTGACTATGGTCACGTACATTTGGAATATCCGCAATAAACTGACATGAGAACAAAATATGTCTCTGAGTTAATTCCGAGCCTGGACCTTTTAATCGAAATTCAGTTTTAATAATTTTTACCTTTCAGCTAAAGCCATCAGCAAAAATATGTTTTCTTTTACGACGGCCGCTCATCTACTTCACAATGAAGAACTTAAATATCTACTGTGATCTGATTTAAAATTGCTATTTCTTTAAAGGAAGTTAAATCTCATTCGTAAATTCTGTTTTGTAATATTTATACTTTTTTCTAGAGAATTAAATGCATTCTTAAAAAAAAAAAAACAAAAATAACGCAAACTTTCTTTCCGTTTCTATATACTTTTAAAAGACGTTACAAAAAGTGTTTCTTTTAGTATTCAAGATTTTTAGAGCTTTTAACTGGCTCTGTTGTTTTCTGTAAATTTTCTTAAGTTGCTGTTATTAGGCTCAAAAGAAGTTAAAATTTGCTGACTTGAAAAACTTCACAAAAGTGTTTTCTATTTGGTCCATTTGTCTGAAAAATACAGGATAAAACTTTTATGCATTTTAAAACACACGAAAGTAAACTGTTTATAGTGTCGAAAATTAAAAGGAAAACAACACTGTTTTATTTTATTTATTTTTTATTTTAACTTTAGTGGAATTTAAGAAAAGAAAATATTTCAAACTAGATTATTTTTAGGCTATTAAAATATATCATGCCACAATAGTTTGAAATAAAAATTTTTAAACGTTTTTTAAAATATAACTTAAATAACATATAAATTTTTAAACATATTTAATAATATTTATAAATTTTTAAACATCTTCAACATACTTAAACATTTTATCTAAATGTGTAAGGCACTTTTGACAATTACTAAATTAAAAACTTGTCTAGTAGCAGATCAAAATTAAAAATTAGTATATATGACAATCCGTTCATGTATCGGGACACAAAAAACTGATACAGATTAGTCTATAGTCAGATATTTTAAAAGTGCATGTTAACATTAGTATACTACACTAAGTACAATGAAATAAATGAACTTTTTTTGGTTTGCGAAAAAAGTACGTCTTCTATAAAAATTTTTATGAACATCATTAATGAATGAAGAGCATTAATGAACTTTGCGTCTCTTTCGAGACGTAAAGTTCAGTTCGGAAACATTATTATAGCAGCTGTTGTGTCGACCACGAACAACGTAGCTCTAGTGCAACATTAAATCAACTGAAATTTAAATTTTTCTGATTTATAAGAGAGACATTTTATGTCCATACTTTGCCACTTCATTAGTTTGTATTCACAAGAAAATTCACGGCCTTTGAAATGCAAGATACCTTTCGCATTTTCAACACATTTAACCAAAATTGTGCCTGAGGCGAAAAATGAAAAATAAGTAAATGTGCTTTAATTTATTCAAATTATTTTTGTATCTCCGAAGTAGACATCTACTTTCTTTACATCAAACAAGAGCTAGGCAGTGCGTAAGGGCGCAGATCTGGGTTTCAATCCTAGGGACAGTTCGGAGACCGGCAATCACAATTTTAATCTCCCACTTAGGGAATATATTCCCCGAAACCGCAAAGGTATTAGTTTCAGAACATGAAAGACATTACAGTGATGGTAGATTTTACGTGCAAAGAAAATTAAGACAAAATCAAATCTCATATTTTAAAAAAATTCTACCACTAAAAATAACATATTAAAAAGTGAGTGAGTGAGTAAGTGCGTTTTACGTCACATTAGTGATACAATATGGACAATCGGCGACTGTCTGAGTTTCACCAGTGGGGATGATTTGGAGACATGCCTTGACAAAACTGATCACGCAGAGGAAAATATCGAAAAAGTAAAGGGTCCTCTTGAATATAGGAAAGACGATCTGAATGAAGATGTAATTATTAAACATATTTTAGATATACCAATTTAAAAACGAAAAAACATCACATTTTAATTTTATTTCAGGTTAACAAAATGTAGCAAAAGTGCTACGTAAAACCTGCTCCATCTCAAACTTTCTCTCGAGCTTCTACGTGAAAAATCAAAATTTTCATGGACTATCTCCAGACCCCGTATATAAGTAAATTTCAGAACATCGCCAGTCGCTAAATGTGTCGTTAACTAAATGTGTCGTCGCGAAGTTAAATCAATCTTGACCTGAACTATAGCATCTAGAATACATAGTGTGGAAAGTGACCACGATATCAGTGTCTTAAGAATTAAGCCTCTCACTAGAGGTCAGTGAGATCGAGTTTATTGTTAGTAAAACCCCCTATTTGTTAATTATGAGCTTAGATCACATGATTGATCAGAAGAAACTGAGAAAAGCCAATCAGCTCTCAGATTTGAGCTAACAATCGCAGCGCCATCTGGGAAGCTCAATTTTTTTCAGCAGAATTTTAATAATTCGATCATAAGTGCTTAAAACAGTGCATATTCTAGGTGCTGTACTTCAACTATTCTTTACATAGCTACACGGAGTATCAAAATTTTGATCTTATGTATCCTGACCACCCATAGAACTGCGTCCAAGATCATCAGGTATTTTGGACACATACGTAATTTGGAAACAGTTTATATCATTTAGGATGAAGAAATAAAAAAAAAAAAAAAGTTATGCGGTACACATTGATTATTAACACTGTCCGAATGTACTTAATTCTTCTATCGCATAACTTCCAATGCTCTTTGCCTATGTAATCGCACAGCGGACAGACAGTAGTTCTGAAAGGCATTCAGATAGACTAATTGAATTCCTAATCATTCTTAAACATTTCTAGAAAGTGTTAAAAACGTTTAACACAAAAGAAAAACGTAGCCCTTTTGTTCTAATAGCAGTAATGTATCTGAATATTTTAGTGTAGTCCTGTAAAACTAACATTCTATACAAAATATTATTTTAGCATATTAACAATAAATGTCAAATTCATTAACTTTTTGGAATAGAAAATTCTTTAAATGTAATTTATAAAAATGACTGTCCTAAAATACAATACACTGGCATTTTTTGGGGTGTCCCTGTACACAAACCAGTTGCACAGGACCTAGTAATACCATTTAAAATAGGGTACATTCCATAGTGATTTTGAATAACATAGATTGGATTATTTTTTTTTATTCCGAAAATATTTACGGATGCTGGAGGCGGGCAGACAGGCAGATAGACAGATATACAGTCGGACAGATAGATACACTTATTGAAATCATACTCACACTAAAAAAATGTAAAAAAAAAAAGTGTTAAATCGCTTAATGTAACCAAAAATGTAATTTCAGCAAATTTGCAATAAAAGCCCACAATCTGACTGATTATTTTCGTGTGGCTCTATAAATTTGATGCTAATTATACTACATTCTGCAGAATACATTTTATTTGTGCATATGAATATCATATTTCAATTTCATTAAGATTTGTTCAAAGTAAAGATATGGTAATTTGGTTTATAGAAATACCTCTCATAGAACGAATGTTTTTCAATACATTCGGGTGTCCCTGTACACAAACCAGTGGTGATCTTCACTCATTTTTCTACAATAAACATCTGATAGTAAACTTGAATAACGTATTTCAGTTTCATTCAAATGTGCGTAAAATAAAGGAATTAAACTATAATTCATAAAAATACCTCTTATAGAACACAATGCTTTGGAATAATTTTGGGTGTCCCTGTACACTAGCCAGTAGAGATAATAAACTCCATTTTCAATAGGAAACATTCAATAGTGAACTTGAATGTTATATATGAGATTCAAGAAATTCCATGAATATTTACGATAGTTAAAACGCGGATAGACAGACAGACGGAGGGATAGACAAACAGACAACCCGAAATCATTAACACTTTTCAACCTTGTTAAAAATATTTAGAAAGTGATAAGAACGATTAATATAAGCGAAAATGCAATTCCAGTAAATTTCCAACAATATCCCTTAATGTAACTGAACATTTTTGTGTGGCCCTATAAATATAATGCTAGTCATATTATGGAAAGGAGTTTTTGTGTATATGAATAACTAGCAGGCTTTGCCCGCTTCGCTGGTCACTATATTTAAAGGAAACTCTTTTCTATACAGCTTTGTTGAAAAAAAAAAAAAAAAAAAAAAACTGAAATCGCTAAAAACCTGATCATGGTACAGCCTTAATATAGCTCCCCTTGGCGACTTTTGAATTTTTGTCGGCGTTTTAGACCAAAATATAATTTATGCGATTATTGTTCTTATTTCTATCTATCTTTTTTTTCTATCTTTTTTTCAATATTTTATAACTTAGTTATATTTTTGATGCGCTACTTGGCTTTAAGTGGCTGTCCTTGGCGAAAAATGTCCGATCTACTTCAGCATCAAAATTTAAAAAATTGTCCAGAATTATCAATAAGTAAATACCTTTAATATAATGCTGAATTAGCTTTAATGCCAAGCGTGATTCATTCAATCTAAAGTTAAGGTATATATGAAAATGCTATGAAATAAAATTCAGAAAAAACATGCTAGATTTGTATTATTACTATTTTATTTTAAAGACATCATTTTCTCATTCCACCAATTTAACATTTAGTAATGTTTTATTTTTCGCGTGAAAGCATGTTTCGTTTCATGTTGAAATAAATAAATAAATAAAAATACCACGTAAACTTTTTTGCCAACAATTACAAATTTAAATGGCTTATATTAAGGCAATTACCAGTATATTATTTTCATATTTTAACTAATCAAAAAAATCTAATCAAATTTCCGGTATAAATAGTAGCCTATGTGCTATTCCAGACTATTATCTATCTCTGTAGCAAATTTCATCCAAATCCGTTTAGCCGTTGTAGCGTGATTGAGTAACAAACATCCATCCAAACTTTCGCATTTATAATATTAGTATAGATATTAGATATATTTTAAATTTATTAAGATTTGAGCAAAGTAAAGTTCTTAAAATTTGGTTTATGGAAATACCTCTCATAGAACGCAATGCTTTGGAATACTTTCTGGTGTCCCTGTATGCAAACAAATGACGGTACTCACTCCATTTTCAACATATAACAGTTTCAAGAATATCTATGAATATTTACGGGAGTTAGAGAGCGGACAGACAGGCTCACAGACAAACAGACAGACGTACAGAAAGCAAACCGAAGTCAAAGCAAAAAAAAAAAAATGATTAAACTTTATAAATTAAAGCACTGATGTAAATTAAATATTTAAACATAGGCAATAACAATACTAATAAAATAATAATAATAATAATAATAAATCCCTTTCCTTTTTTGGTATTTGTTTCTTTTATGCCATTTTTACTTTCTCTTACCCATAAGGTAGAGAAAGTATTGTTTTTGGGTCAAATTTTCGAACGTGATTTTTTGTTATATTTACATGTTCTGAGGTCCCCTGAATACGAAAATCATGTTTTTAGCAAATGGTCTGTGTGTATGTCTGCGTGTGTGTCTCTGTGTGTGTGTCTGTCTGTTATCAGCATATCTCAAAAATAATTATGGCAGAAAGTTCAAACTTGGTATTCTAAATGTGTATCATATCAGAATGCCACACTAAACTTTTCATTAAGATCAAGCAAATGGTTCGTGTACAGGCATACTCAAAAGTATTCAAATACATTACGTCTATGGGGGAAATTGCAGATAAGTAGAGTTTAGCATCTATAGACTGCACTAAACCAAATGAAACGAATATATATTTTTTGTAATAGAGATAGTCAACAGGGAAAAAAAAATTGTGTATGTAGGAGACTCGCCTCCCCCCTGGGGGGAAGTCCTCCCTCCAGGGGAGTAAATTTTCATGATGGGTATCTTTCAAAAGAGCTCGCCAATACCTTTAAAACGAATGGTTGAACCATCGATCTGCGATAATTTAAAACAAAGTTATTGATTTTTTTTTTTACTTTTAACATTTTTTTTTTTTTTTTTTTTTTTTTTTTAATATTGAGAATAAAATGGACTTTTTTTGGATATTTGGTGTTATACTAATTCTCTAAAATGGAAATCGTCTGCATTATTATAAAAGATAATTTTTTTTTAATAATAATTTTAATAAATTATTTTTTTTTAAACAGAATTATTTTTTAATAACCGAATTAAATTGTATATAAATGTAGGCGCATTAATGAAACGGGGGGTTGAGGGGGGCGCAAGCCCCCCTCATACAGAACTAATTATCCTAGAAAACTCTTCCGAAGCCTAATTTGAATTGTTTAACATAGGTTTACATAACAGTACTCGTTCTCTTACCTCTTAATCTCCAAACTGTATTGATAGTATTAAATTTCAGAGTAAGAGAAAGTCGTGTGAGTGACACACCAGATTATTTATTGTTGTCTCTCCTTCGGTTTAGTTATTGCATGCAGCTGTCCTATTAGCTAGTCGTGTTTCTCCTTCCCCTTTTGTCTCTCTTGGCCATTCAGTCTTGCTCTTTCGGAATGAGTTAGAGCACGTGTTTTTTTGCACCTAAAAACAGAAGTCCACGCCCTTTCGAAATCGGCAATGCTTCCCTTTTAATTACGGTTCGTGAAGATTTTTTTTACGTTTAAATCGATTAAACTTTGTTTAACAAAATGTGGTGCTTATCCCTACCAAAAGGTGTCTAAATGAGTAGTCCTATGACTTACAGTTAATAGGTACTAATTTGAGTATGACTCATGCATAGATATTTATAATGGTTCAGAATCATTTTTAAGCAATACATACTCCTCTAACTTCCTTTGGTGTAAAAAATGAACCTTATCCAAAATAAACATTTTAATTTCTGAAGAAAGTAATTCAGTCTATGTACAGTTGAATGATGCATATCAAAATCAACAAGAAAGAAAAATCATGCAGTACGCATTGATTAGTAACACTTTCCAACTGTACGTAATTGTTGTATCGAATAACGTTTAATGCTCTTTGCCTGCGTTATCACACAACAGACAGAAGGATTCAAAAAAATACATATAGAGTAATTGATTTTAAAATTACTCTTAGGCATTTTGGAAAGTATTAAAAGGGCTTAACGAAAAATAAAATGAAGCCGTTAGATTATAATTACAGCTTTTAACCTCTCTGAATATTTTACTGTAGCCCTGTAAATCTGAAAGTTAATCTTATCATATTCTATAGAAAACATTATTTTAGAATATTAATAATACATGTCAAAGTTTTTCTGATTTTTACAGTAGAAAGTTTTTTAAATATAATTTTAAAAATTCTGTCCTAAAACGTAATGCATTGGCTTTTTTCTATTGTTGTTGTTGTTGTCCCTGTAAACAAACTAGTTGTATAGGACCTATTAATGACATTTTAAATAGGAAACATTCCTTAGAAAACTTAAGTGTATAATTTTTTTTAAATTCTCAAAATATTCACGGACGCTTGGAGCCGGAGACAAACAGATAGAAAGGTAGACAACCGGACAGACAGATGCACAAATTGAAATCATATTCCCACTAAAATTATAAGAAAGTATTAAAACGCCTGTGTAAATGAAAGCGCAATTCCAAACAATTATCTGTATCTAAAAGGATTATACATAAAATTTTCATTTCCTGATCTACATTAAAACTTTTTTTTTGCTTTGTAAAGTAAATCATTATCTATAATTGTCTGAACAGCGCTATTTTAAATACCGGGTGATGCAAATGTCTCAGAAAGACATGGAATTTTCTTTAAAGAAAAAAAGAATATATTAACAAATTGATTAAATTTTCTTTATAAGTTGTCGCTTGTCTATTTAAGCAGAATAAAGCACTACCGGAAGTTGTCTGTATTGTCTGGACCTTCTTCGATACAAAATGTGTTCAACCGTTGTCCCGGCCAGCGAGTTCTCCAGATCTCGCACCAATGAAAATGTCTGTTTAATTGTAGAAAAGCTAGTGGCCCACAACCACTCACCAGCAACTACGGTCTATGAAATGGGATATCCTGTTGAAGCTTCATGAAGTGCTGTACCTGAATATGTCATCCAATTGCTGTTCGATTCAATGCGTAAGCATATAACTGCAGTTATTACTCCTAGAGGTCTCTGCTTCATGTACTGTTTTCTTAGGATATATTATTTAAAACTTCCTGAAAATTTAATTAATTGTTCTTAATACAATAATGTATGTGCTCAATAAATATCATTCTTATATTCGCATTCCTTTTTGGTGTTGCAATTTTCACAAACATGAGTGTGTGTGTATATATATATACAATATATATATATATATATATATATACAATATATATATATATATATATATATATATATATATATATATATATATATATATATATTTGGGGGGAAATGTAATAATAATACGAAAAAAAAAAAAAAAAAAAAAAAAAAAAAAACTTGAATTTATGTTAGTATTATGTCTCCTAAGGTTAAATCTAATATATTTTCATTTATATCATTCTTTGAGAATTGTAAAGAAATGTAAGAAACCTTTTGCTATCAATTTCATTAAACTAGAAAGAGCAACAAAATAATGAATATATTTTCTTAAAAATATTATGAAAATGAGTTATTTAATCTTAAATCCATATTTCAAAGCTATTATAACTATATATATAATACCATGATGTTATTTTATCATTATTTATTTATTTTTTAATATAAATCTCCATTTTATTAAGAACGGGTTTCAATTTATGCAGTCGTCAGTGATTTAAATTTGCATATTCATATTTTTATTAGAAACTTAATAATGTTGGATTGAAAATGATATCTTTCAATATATATATATATATATATATATATATATATTAATTTTAAGATTATTTTCGTGAAAGACTGAAAATATTCCTAACCTTGATTAGAAAAATGTTTTGAATAAGAATTTGCAGTATTGAATTTTATTATATATATTTAAATTTATGAAATAAATAATAAGAAAATTTGTATAATATTATTTCAATGAAAATGTAAACTGATGATTTGTTTTCAAATAAGATACATGCAGTAAATTTTAACTATATATATATATATATATATATATATATATATATATATATATGGATTATGTACAGGTATATCTATATATAATTACAGATATAATAAATTACTTTTAACTATATATAAAATAGTATAGAAAAAAAGAAATTTTTTTTTATGGATTTTGTTTTTCTACGATGAATATATATTAGAAAAAATTAATCCCCCCAGAAATAACTTTCATCATTTATTTTATTCTGAATTTGTGACAATTTATAAGATGTATTTATAGGATTCAATTTAACAAATACATATGTAAAAAAAAAAAAAAAAAAAAAAAAAAAAAAAAAAAAAAACTTCTTAATATTTTATAGATATGTATATGTTATTTAAAATATATCTCTTTCTAAATATTTTTATTTTTATCTATGTACCAATTATACGAAAAATATTGCTTGAGATATTTCTAGAAATTTCTTGAAAAACGAAAAATATTTCTTAAATCTGATATTTACAAGAGCTTTTCAAAGAGCAAAGGTAATAAAGTCAAAGTAATAATCATTTTTTAAAGTCTGGAAATATTTTATTTATTTCTATGCGTTTGAAAATAATTGCCTCTTGACGATAAAACAAGAAACCTAAAAGATTAAATTGAATGTATAATTAGTTGAAAATAATTCTTAAAAAATATTGTTTTTTTTTTTTTTTTTTTTTTTTTTTTGTACAATTTTAAAACTTAAAATGTTCCTATTACTTTAACCTTCTTCATTGTGTATGAACACGCACACACACAAAATAATAATAATAATAATAAGTATTTTAATTTCTTACATTCAACATAAAAAATTAATTCAAAAAATATTTTTAAAATATCATATAGATTTATCTTATGTGGTAAAAACCAAACTTTTTTTTTTAAATGTAAAAATAAAATAAAATAAAATACACATTGAGTAAGAATTGAGCCATAACGGTGAAACGTTGGCTTAACGAATCATGCAAATACTTCTGTACTGATAAGTATAAAGGATTTAAGTCCATATTCTTGATTTTTCAGGAGACGAAAAATAAAGTTATACTAATTAAAATATAATCAGAAGAATCGATTAGGAAAAAGGGATTTCGTTGATTTATACCCTTTATACCATCCAATGATTGTCAACCTTCATTTAATAACGGGAAAAAATTGAATTAAATATTTTATACCATACATGAATGCTAAATTTCTGACTTGAACCTTTTTTTACTAATTGATTTTTTCGGAGACTAAATGACATAGACTTAAATCCTTTATACCAATCGATAGAGAATTTTTTTCTGAGTCTGACTATGTACTTAACTCAAAATCGACTTTTTTGGACTTAAATCCTTTATACTTCATACTTATCAGTACAGAATTAATCCTACTCTATTAATGAGAATAATGCGACGCGTGTGTAATTTGAAAGGTCTAATGCGATCACTGATGGATACATATAACTGTTATAATTGATAGTTTTAATATACGACATTGATACATACCATACAGGCATAATGGTCGGCATGCCGAACAACTGAACAACGTTGAGAAAATCCTATCGTAAAGACGTCGATTTCTTGAACACGCAGATTGGCTGGCATGTTAAACAAAATGAAGTAGCATGTGACTGGTGTTAGAAAGGGATTCGGTGAGGGCATAAACAGTAGTCATGCATGGACATAAACATGACTCAGGACACTGCAAATGCACGAGTGGATTGGGCATTCGAAAAAAAAATCTTTTTCTGCAATAACAATGAGTCTATTTATAACTCTGACGCTATTTTCTTATTAGTAAGGATACAACCACTTCAAGGAATACTATTTAAGGACTGTTAGACGAAATGTGGATGAAGGTTCATGGCAATAATGATGATAATTCTCTCTAGCTTTCTATACCCAATCCCGTCTTTAATGGTGCCGCTCGCTATCATAGTGAACATTGTGATGTCATTTTAGCGATGAATTTCACTTTTCACTAGAGGCTGAAAACCACCATACACGTGTATGAAAAAGTGTAATGAACATTCTAATCTTTCACTCGTTACGCAAAGATACACAAAATCTACACTTGGTGCGATAGTGTGAAAATCAATATTTTTGAGTTGGAAATCGATTTTTATGATCTTTATTCCTGCTAATTTGCACTCTTATAGTTCGCAGGTAAGCCGGCAACGTAGTACTGCCATTGGTACTGATAGTCATATTTCCCCGATCGGATATTATTTCGAGCAGGACAACGCACGTTCACACACTGATTTGTTGATTTAAGAAGATCTATGATGTTTTAAATTTGTAGATGTGAACTAGGTCTCCCAAATTTTTACGAATCTGACATTTTTTGGTACTTGATACATGAGATAAAGCTGGACAGAGTATTTCAACCTCCACGGTATATCTTCAGATTTATTTACAGTAGCTGAATTTGTAGCAGAATTAAATAGAGCAAGAAATATGATACATAGTCGAACCTGTTTCCAATGGTTATCTGGTTGTGTCGGTATCAAGGATGGTTATCATCTATGGAAGAGAAAATTCTTTAAGTCGGTAGACTTTTATAAATCTTTGTTTTTATTTAAAGTATTAAATTATCCACTCGTCTATTTGAACACAATTCACATAACTGATTAAGTAGTTTCTGCTTAATTTTCTCTAAGAAACAGTATATATATATATATATATATATTTTTTTTTTTTAATTATAATTTAGAAAATATGGTGAAACATGAAGACAAGTGGGCGTGTATAACAAGAAAAAACGTTAAAAAAGGTAACGAATTATAGTAACGATGAACAATTGTAAAAAACAACACTACATGCGAAAAACACCCTTCCGCTTCCTCTTCAGTGGGTGGGAGCAGCAGAACAGACAATAAATTAAATTAAAAGAGGCCTAACAGGTTTCGGAAACATGGCGAAACTAGCATACTCCCAACAAAATCAAGAATAAATTACTGGCAAATTATATATAACAATCTTCATGTAAATTAGATATAACAAAATTGGTGCTTCATAAAAGTAACATAACTAAATTAATATAATAAACCAAAAACTACAAAGTCGATATTTGTGATAAAAATAATTTAATAAAAGGACATGCTAGATCCTCATGTTCCCACCCAGACCTGAAAGGCAAAAAGATATTGTAATGAACTGAACTTACTGCAATGTAGAAATAGGTCTTTAACGCTCAGCACCAAGTAGCTGCAGTCCGACATAAGGCGTTCCACAAGTTGGACTTTGGCCATGAGTCTTCATCAGCAAGCACTACTAGACACCAAGAACCATAAGTGAAGAAACCTTACCGCAGTTATCACCCCAATCGCAAACATTGCAATATATATATATATATATATATATTGCAACAAAGTTTTCGTTTGTTAAAAATTACAGTTGATCCGAAAATAAAAGTTGAACTCTGAGGAGTTTTAGTCACATTTTTATTTTAATTCATTCAATGCCCAATGGCGATATTGTGTTCCTTGATTTTAAATAAATATTGATAAAATCGCCTATCATCTTTCTTTTTTTTTTTTTTTTTTTTTTTTTTTTTTCTTGATAGGAATTGAAATTCTGTTCTTTTTATCTCGCATAATTTTTTGAATTTACACGATATTTGTTTGGTGTTTTCATATAAGTAGCTCAATAATTTTGGCTATTAAATTATGCAAATGAATTTTTTTAAAACCTTGCGCATGCGTAGATAAAATTTATTTAGTAGAAATAGTCATATGTCATAAGATATTTAACATTTTTGCATTCTGATTGTGGTATGCTGTGTTTAATATAGAACACCAAGTTTCCTAAAATTGGTTTTGCCCTAGGTATAATACCTTACGTGTTACACTTTAAAAAAATGTTTTTTTTTTTTTTTTAACCGCTATGTTTTAATAAATATATGAGGTAAATCCATAAAAATTTATGCAGAAAATTAGAATAACCCTCATAATGACATGCTACAAATAAAAATTAAATGCTATAAATAAAAATTTAAAAAAAAACTAAAAAAAAAAAAAAAGAAAGAATAAAGAAAAAAAGAAAAAGAAAGAAAAAGAAAGAAAGAAAGAAATCGTCTGCGTATGAGAAAGCAGAGTTTAGACCTTGGTGAAAAAAAAAAAAAAATATTGGCAAGCTTGGCTTACTGTAGTCACTGTAGTTACTCGTGTCACGTGAATTTTTTTATGAGTGATTTTGACACATAAAATTGTTGTCATTTTCCGACCTACTGTTATAATAGCTCTATGGGTTTTACAATAAAAGAATTAATAACTGCATTCAATTGAATCAGCTACCAAATAGATTTGTATAATATGCAACACAATAATAAAACTTGGAGAAACGATACAGGAGGCGTTGGCATACAGCGTATCAACATGCAGGACAAATGAAGTTAACTTTTGTCTACTAAAAATGACTGCTACAGTAGTAGTGATACCACTGAAGCCATATTGAGTCTACCAAAACTTTGCTCAGTACTGTGTCACTTAACAGATTCTGCGGTTATGAAACTGGCTTCATGTTTTTTTCCACACATATCATTTCTTCATACATCATTCCTCTAGGTAACTAACTATATTCTTTCGTGAATTAAAACTAAATTATGAATTTTCCAGAATAAAAAATATGTAAAATAATATTTATTGAGTAAAATTTAATAAAAAAAAGGATTTTAAAATATATTTTATTCTTTTATTTATTTATTTATTTTTTTACTTTTTTTCTATATGTAATATATTGAAAGTATTGGAATCGTGAAAATTTTCGACCTCCGTTTTTTAATGGATTTACACGTTTTGGGATGTCCTGAACACGAATTGATAGTTTTTAGAAAATGTCTGTCTGTCTGTGTATATCACGTTTTTTGTGGACGCTGTATCTCACGAACCAATGAATGAAATTTAACCAAACTTGGTATTGAGTTGCAAGCTGACATAAACTGGTGCTAATTAGATTTGGGGATCAATCGCTCAACAGGTGGCGCTGTGATTGTATTTTTTCTAAATTTTTAACATGGCAGTAAAGGACAGAATTTATAAATGTACATAATGAGAGTTGTTATTAACTTATGATTGTAAAATTAATATGAATTATTGATAATAGTAGTAGTTAACACTAAAAAAAAATGTGTATGTGGGGCATCAGTTCCCCTCCCCCCCGGGAGGGGTAAATTTTTCAAGACGGGTATCTTTCGAAAGGTCTCGTCAATACCTTAAAAACGAATGGTTGAACTATAAATCTGTGATAATTTAAAACAAAGTTATCGATTTTTTTTTTTTTTTTTTTTTTACTTTTAACGAAAAAAAAAAAATCGTAATTTATTTTTTTTAAATATTGTTACTGAGTAAATTTGTATAGGAAAATATAGAAGAAAGTCTTGTTTTGGCTACAACATACTAGTTTTCTGCTTGTTTGTAAAAGTGTGTAGTTAATGCTTACACATTCTGTCAGATCGTCTTGAAGAAATTTTAACCAAACGATATGAAAAAAGTATTTATAATATTATAAGTTACATTCAAATAATATAAATAACTATAAATAATTACATATTTTTTTTTATAATATTTTTATAATATTATTATAATTTTCAGATAATTTTGTACAATTTTATTAAGGAGTATTCATTACAAGTGATTCAAATGCAATTTTCAGAAAGTTATACCGTTTCATATTTCGACAAATATTAAATGTTACTCAAACTTTCTAAAAAGGATAACAAAAGTTAGGATACTGCGTCGCAATTTTTGCTTAAAACAACAATTTAAATCAAAGAATTATTAAAATAATCTTGAGTGATACCAATCAATATTCTAAATATTAAGAACTTAAAGGTTGTATAAATAAATAAAAATAAGAGAAGTTTTTGAATAAAGAAAAGAAAAATTTAATATAGAGTTTGGATATTTTTCTCTATATCGTATGTTGTTAAATTTTACGCTATTGCTCTTGCAGTCATTTGAGCTCATAGATCATAATGGTAAGAAATTTTCCTTTGTGTCCCTGTAAAAATGTATAAATGCTAGATTTATCAAAATCTATACATTATGTGCGACAGTAACCTTTGGCATATATATAAATTTTCAGCTCACTCGTATAAGGCATTTAGACGCTATCGCAATTTAAGTAGTTTGAGCCCTTAAGCCATAATGTAAATAATTTTATTTGTGTCTGAATTTTCTGTATGAATTTTCCTTAAAGGAAATATAGAAAATATAAGGGCTAGATTCACCAACATTTACACATTGTATTACACGGTAACCAGTAACAGGTATATAAATTTTCAGCTCATTCCAATAAGGCATTTATACGCTATCGCACTTTAAATAATTTGGAACTCTAAGTTATAATGATAAAGGAATTTTTTCTTTGTGCCCTTGTAGGAGAACTATGAGAGCAAGATTTACCGAAATCAATACATTTAGTGCTACAGTGTCCTATGGTATACGTAACAAATTTCAGCTCATTCGAACAAAACCTTTAGTTGATATCGTGGTCACTCACGCACAAAAAGTAAAATGTCCTAATTTCGTCTTCCATTAACCTTTAGGCCCTTGAAGCTATAATTTTCCCTGAAGACCTACCAAATTTGGATATTACATTCACTAACTATCCACAAACGTCTAAACATAGCAAATTGACTACCAAAATATTTTTACCAAAGCAAAAAACTGTTTTTCAGAAGTTACCTGTAATTGCCAAAAATAAGAAAAATGAAGTTGTCACAATTTCGTCACCTTCAAAAAATCCAATAAAACGAGACTTTACTTATGAATCAAAATTTATTTCAAAATGAATAAAGGTACAAAGAACAGTAGTAATCAATTGAAGAATAACCGAAAGAAATATTAGGAATTTAAATATTAGTAACATATAAATATAACTGATCTCTTCGTTTAGAACTCGTTGATGTGATCACTGGCAATTTTTTGATGTCTTACGGGTTGATGGATGCATCAGTTTGCTGAACATCGCCATTAAAGATGGTTAATAAGTTACCATGAAATTTTCACCGTATGGGGGACGCGAAAAACCGAAGATTCAGTGATTGTTGCTATTAGTCTCTTACCAACATAGTATATGTGCAATGTATGATAAATCATGACTCTTTACACGTGTATGTTCAGAAAGTAACAACTAAACAATTCTGCTTTGCAACCTATTTAAAAGGAGAAAAACTCCCGAATAAATAACATGAGGGAGCTTTCTTATTCTGAAATGACGTCAGTTTACTTCAGATTATAAATTCGATTGCTCAATTTTCATTAAAAAAATATTTGCTAATCAAAATTGTCATATAATTGAAAATTATTAAAAAAGAAAAAAAAAAAAGAAGAAGAAGAAAAAAAAGAAAGTTCCCGTTTTTAATATATCGATTAAAAATAGAAATGTTAGAAGAATAATTCGAAAATTACTACAGTAAGACCCCGCTTAACGCTGTTTCATTTAGCGCTGTTTCGGTTTAGCGCTCTTTTATTTCAACCCGGGGATTCCGAAGCAGTGTAGTTGTGTTTCTTGTTTAGTGCGGTGCTGTACGGACGCATTTTTATTTTTATACGGACGCATTTTTACGGACGCCTCGTTTAGCGCTGTTTCGCATTACGCTCTATTTTGATGAAACTATCCCCCTCGTTAAGCGGGGTCTTACTGTATTATAATTAATTTACTTATGTACTTCACACTATGTCCTGAAATAGTTACGCTGCAAACAATTATTCGGATGACAAAACCCGACTCCAAACCGATTTTGTTTTAAAAAATATAAACTATATTAAGAAGGAATAATGGACAATGATCGTGACATCACACCAAAAATAGTCCGAAATAGACACAAATAGGACCTCAAAACGTGTAGATACACCTATATAGGAAAGCCAAACTTTTTTATGATTATAATACTTTTATTGCATATAGTATGTTCGGAAAATAAAAACAAATGATGAAAATTTATAGTAATACAAATGAAAGTAATGACAAAAATCACAGACGATGTTATTTCAATAACAATGAGACAAATAAATATTTTCGAACAATTGGCATGTGTAATAAGGAATAACGCAGAGCGTACATAAAGTATGCAGAATAAAAAATGTTTCACAACAAAGTAAGGCAAGTAACAATGAATAAAAACAACCAATGAAAGTTTACAATATTAGAAAAAAAAGTAAATAAAAAAATATGTAGACGTTGATAAATCATTAATGATGGGGCGAATAAATATTTTATAACTATTGAAATGCAAAATATTGAATAAATCAGTGCATAAAGGAAACACCTAACTACAGAAACGAAAGTATATGAAATAATGCAATCACTTTTACCAACGATTACACTGAAAAAAAGAAAAAGAAAATCCTATTATACAGAAAATTTCTGGCAGCAAAAGATGCCTGAAAATATCAGTATGCTATGCGAAAGAGTTATACACAGAAATTTTCCTTAACCGTAAAACAGATTTTTTTCTGTAGTGCACGGTTAAAAAAGTAACTCACGCTGTTAAAAATATGCATCTTTGCTGCCAGAAATTCTCTGTAATTTGAGAAAAAAGTCGTAAATTACAGGAAAATTACGTTGACAAAACGTATTTATTTGTAATTACAGAGAATTTTGAGAAACAAAGTCGTAAATTGCGGAAAAAATTACGTTGACAAAACGTATTTATCTGTAATTACAGAGAATTTCTGGCAGCAAAGATGCATTTTTTTAACTGTGCACATAAAAGAAAAAAGTCTCGTTCGACCAGACAGTTTCGAATCATAACCCTCCGTTCAGTAGGCAAAGACATTACCTCGAATCCACTGAATCAAGACTCACTCTGCTACTTAGCTCTTCCTAATTCTGCTGCACTGCCAAGTTTTCCATACACAAAGAAGGAAAAATATATGTCCACCAGATAAAATCTGTAAAAGTATAGTTACAGGTTTCATCTGCTTACAGAAAAAAAAGAAAAGTACGTGACAGGCTGAGTTGTAATTTTACAGTAAATTTTTGCAGTTTTGGAAAACAAAAAAAAAAAAAAAAAAAAAAATTCTGTAAAAAAATTGCAAATGTTTTCTGTTTTTAACATTTATTATTTCTTATTTCTTCTTCTTCTTATTATTATTATTATTTACAGGGTACGACGGCAAAACACAACGAAGTAATGCTTTTCGATTCTCAAAAAAGAAATGGGAACTAAAAGTAAAACTAAAGAATGCGGTCCAAACTACGTGATGTCACAACAATTATATGCCCAATAAATGTTTTACAAGAAGAAAAGAGCTTAAACAATGAATCACAATAACTGATCAAAGAAGAGATTAAAAGGAACGAAAGTAATAGTGGAAAAATGTCAAAACTTTACTAATGATTCACTGAATGAAATTTTGTAATTGTAGTGTATGAAATTATTTAAACATTATCAAAGAGAAAAAGGAAAAAAAAAACCTAAAAAAAAAAAAAAAAAAAATGAACAGAGTAGTGTAAATTGCAATAACTATTGTAAAATACCGCCAATAACGCAATTGACTTATGCAATCGATTATGTGATTACCGATTCCGACGATACCATAATTCAACTTAAATCATCTGTTCTTTTAATTTTCTAATTCACTCTTCATTTCACAAATAACGGCTTTCAACATAATGAATATAATCGATTTTTACAAATTCTAAATTTTTCTATCAGTTTATCAAGCGAATACGGAATTTAAATATAATAATCTGGTGTGTCACTCACACGACTTTCTCTTACTCTGAAATTTAATACTATAAATACAGGTTGCAGATTAATAGGTATTATAAAGAGTACTGTTATGTAAACCTATGTTAAACAATTCAAATTAGGCTTCGGAAGAGTATTATATGATAATTATATCTGTGAGAGGGGGTGCTACTGATCCCTCAGCCCCCCGTTTCATTAATGCACCTACATTTATATAGAATTTAATTAGGTTATAAAAAATCAATTCTGTTTTTAAAAAATAATTTATTAAAATTATTATTTAAAAAATTACACTTTATGATAATGCAGACGATTTCCGTATTAGAGAAGTAGTATAACACTGAATATCTAAAAAAAGTCCATTTTATTCTCAATATTAAAAAAAAGATTTTTTTTTCAAAGTTTTTTTTCTTTAAAATTAAAAAAAATCGAGAACTTTGTTTTAAATTATCGCAGATCGATGGTTCAACCATTCATTTTAAAGGTATTGGCGAACTCTTTTGGAAGATAGCCATCATGAAAATTTACTCCCCTCGAGAGGGGATTCCCCCCCCCCCCCCACACGGGGAGAGGCGTGGCTCCTACATACACATTTTTTTCCCTGTTATCTATCTCTATTACAAAAAATATGTATTCGTTTCATTTGGTTTAGTGCAGTCTATAGATTTTAAACTCTACTTACCTGCAATTTCCCCCATAGACGTAATGTATTTAAATACTTTTGAGTGTCCCTGTACACGAACCATTTGCTTGATCTTAATGAAAAGTTTAGTGTAGCATCCTTATATGATACACATTTAGAATACCAAGTTTGAACTTTCTGCCATAATTTGTTTTTCAGATATGCTGATAACAGACAGACACACACTCAGACACACAGACATACACACAGACAGACAGACACACACACACGCAGACCATTCTCTAAAAACATGATTTTCGTACTCAGGGGACCTCAGAACATGTAAATGTAACAAAAATTCGCGTTTGAATATTTGACCCAAAAACAATACTTTCTCCACCTTATGGGTAAGAGAAAGTAAATAATCTGGTGTGTCACTCACACGACTTTCTCTTACCCTGAAATTTAATGCTATAAATACAGGTTGGAGATTAAGAAGTAAGATAACGATGTTATGTAAACCTATGTTAAACAATTCAAATTTGGCTTCGGGAGAGTTTTATATGATAATTAGTTCTGTGTGAGGGAGAATATGGCCCCCCTGAAACTCCCGTTTCATTAATGCACCTACATTTATACAGAATTTAATTCGATTATTAAAAAATAATTTACTGAAATTATTATTTAAAATAAATTATCTTTTATGATAATGCAGACGATTTCCATATTAGAGAATTAGTATAACACCAAATATCCAAAAAAAGTCCATTTTATTCTCAATATTTAAAAAAAAAAAACGTTTTTTTTTTTTCTAAGTTTTTTTTTTTTTCGTTAAAAGTAAAAAAAAAAAAAAAAAAATCGATAACTTTGTTTAAAATTATCGCAGATCGATGGTTCAACCATTCGTTTTAAGGATATTGGCGAGCTCTTTTGAAAGATACACATCATAAAAATTTACTCCCCTCGAGGTGGGAGGCGTGGCTCCTACATACACATTTTTTTTTCCCAGTTGACTATCTCTATTACAAAAAAATATACATTCGTTTCGTTTGGTTTAGTGCAGTCTATAAACGTTAGACTCTACTACGTGCAATTTACCCCATAGACGTAATGTATTAGAATTCTCTTGATTGTCCCTGTACACGAACCATTTGTTTTATCTTCACGAAAAGCTTACTGTAGCATCCCTATATGATACACATTTAGAATACCAAGTTTGGAATGTCTGCTACTGTTTGTTCTTGAGATATACTGATAACAGACAGACACACACACAGACATACACACAGACCATTTGCTAAAAACATGATTTTCGTATTCAAGGGACCTCAGAATATGTAAATATAACAAAAACTCGTGTTGGAAAATTTGACCCAAAAACAATACTTTCTCTACCTTATGGGTAAGAGAAATTAAAATATTATTATTGATTTTAATTCGAATTATGTCATGCACTGTTTATTTATAACACGAATAAAATATGCATATGTAAATATTTATATTTTGAAAGCAATAAAATGAATGAGTTCTGATATGTCATTCAAATAGATTAAAAATCTTATGAAAAATTTCTTTATTGAGGCATTATCGATTCTTTAAAAGAAATACACTGGCAGTTCTGTTTGGAAATAGATAATGAACACTTCACTTATGCTTTACTCGCGATTGCAGTTTCCATAGCGATAATAACCTAACAGTTAAAGTATATTTATAATTTTATTCATTTTAGTTTAAATCTATGTGGAATTAAAGTCAACATCTAAATTCTTAAATATTTGCAGGTGTGTTAGTAAGCTTCTACTCCGGCAGACCATAGTTTTACAGGCGTTCATAAATAATTGAGAATCCTGTTAAAATTAGATAAAATCAGAAATTTAATAACTGAAATGAATCATAAAGAAAATAAAAATCTTACTATAATTATGTTAGAAGCTTTTGTCTTCTTATACGTTTTATTTTAGATTTTTTTATTGTAAACTTGTGGTATAAAATAATTTTAATGTATTTCATAATAAAAACTGATTTTGAATGTTCATGTTTAATTTTGAATTAATGCACAATATTTCATTGCTGGACAAAGAAACTCAAGTGGAATATTTTAAGAACCCTAATCATCACCGTTATAATCACTTTGAATCTAAAATACTGTAGAATTCGATTAATATGTCATACAAAACTGTAAAGTACTAAACTTAAAAAATAGAAAACTTCCATAACTTTACTGAAGAAAATTTCTGTCTTCCATAAATATTTACACTAAAACTACATCCCAATCTGTCAAAAGTCACCTTTTTTATTATAACCAGATAAAATCTGTATCACTGCTAAACTATTTATCTGACGAATACATATTTTTCCTGTTTTGCATAAAGAAAATTGGTTATCAAAGCACAATTGTGAAGTGCTAAGTGACAGAATGAAGAAGAATTTGCTGGCTGTGAGGTAAATGCGTTACTTGCGATGCGGTGTATCCTAGTTCAATCCGGGCTAGTAACACTGGAGGATTTTATCTAATGTGAGGATTTTTATTTTATTTTGCTTTTTATTTTATTTATTGATTTATTTATATGTTCTCTCTCTCTCTCTCTCTCTCTCTCTCTCTCTATATATATATATATATATATATATATATATATATATATATATATATTGTTGCGTACTTGGGGGTTCGTGAGTTGTCTGAGAATGAAAGGCCAAACGTACAAAAATTCAGTAATTTATTCACAGAAAGTTCCAGAAAAATACTGGTCTATAAACCAAGTATCAGCTTCAATTCAAACAGTAAACACAGCTTAAACAACAGCTGTCAATAGCAAATCCACAGTACAAACTGTATAACAATAACACTTGAAGCAAGTCTCTCTCAAAGAGGCTCAAGAGCAATGCAAGCACTAGCGAAGCTGGCTGAAGACTGAACTGAACTGACTGCCCTTGGCGAGGAAGCGCTCCTTATATGCTGTTCCATGGAGCCCAGATTTTTCGAGAAAACTCTAGAAAGTGGTCAACCAATCAACTTACAGCTTCCATATTTGGTATATCCCATATAAGGATTTTATCGCCAAGGTCGCCAAAAAAATCGCCAAGGTGGGAAAAAGTCGCCAAATTTGGCGCCAAATCCATTACGTGTATTACTGGGGCTTTTTAATGCGTTTTTAAGGGAAAATGAGGCTATTTCAACGCTAAAACGACTAGAAATGCACAAAATTAGCATTTTATCAACTTACTAAGCCTCTTTAAAAGAATTTATACAAAAATAAACACAATTATTTACAATTTCGTAACACTGCCCCCCTCCCAAGGACTGCACGTCCCGGGCAGTGCAACCCTTGGTCAAGAGGCGAAACTAAACAAATTTACACAATCTAAAACACAAAAACTAAGTTGCACATAAAGATAACATAGAAATATAAATTAAGTGGGAAATATTTACAAAATTCACAAATATGTACAAATATTTATATACAAATATTTACAGTGCGCATGCGCAAATTTTACAAGTATTTACATTTTAAATTTTAATTTTACCGTTACTTGTGGTACTTGGCTAGCCTATTATAGTGCACCACCTTCGGTTTTGATGAAGGTGTTTTAGTGATCCGCACCACTACATCATTCAGCCTTTTTAAGACTGTGTATGGTCCGTCCCAGTTGCACTGTAGCTTGGGAGAGAGTCCTTTGCGTCGAACAGGATTCCACAACCAGACTTTCTCTCCTTCCTGAAACTCATGTTGCGTAGCCTTTAGATCGTACCTTGTTTTCATTTTCTCCGATGCAATGTGAATTCGCTCCCGAGCAAAGTTGTGAACGTCCTCAAATCGTGCCTGGAGATCTTGGATGTACTCCTCGGGCGATGAAGGCGCATCGGGTGGACAACCAAACAGGAGATCACAAGGGAGACGAAGTTCACGTCCAAACAGCATCTGGGCTGGAGTATAGCCGGTGGTTTCATGGACAGCACTTCGATAAGCCAGCAGGAACAATGGCAACTTCAAGTCCCAATCTTGCTGGTTCCTTGATACTAGAAGGGAGAGGTTATTCAGGATGGTACGATTGAACCTCTCGACCATGCCGTCCGACTGGGGATGTAAGGGTGTTGTCCAGGTTTTGTCTATGCCGAGTAGTTGACACAGTCCTTTGAAAACATCAGAGGTAAAGTTCCTACCTTGGTCGGTATGAAGTTGTAGGGGCGTGCCGTACCTTGACACCCATTGCTGCACTAGGACTTCTGCGACTGTGCATGCCTCTTGATTGGGAATGGGATATGCCTCAGGCCACTTGGTGAAATAGTCCATCACGACGAGAATGTATTTATTTCCACTGGAGGTCCGTGGCAAAGGACCCAAGATGTCGATTGCAATCCGTTCAAATGGTGCTCCCACGTTATACCGTTGCAGTCTTCCTCGACTTCGTTTCTGCGGGCCTTTACGTGCCGCACACGCATCACAGGATTTACACCATTTCTCCACATCCTCCTTTGCCTTGCACCAGTAGAAACGTTCCCGAACTTTCTGCAGAGTCTTCATTACCCCAAAATGGCCTCCGGTAGAGCTACTATGCAGTTGTTCTAAAACAGCTGGAATTTTTGATCTTGGTAATAAAATCTGCCATCTGAAGCTTTTCCCATCATCAGATTCCCACTTTCTGTATAATACGCCGTTTCTGATATGAAGAGAGTCCCAAAGTGCCCAATAACTTTTCGTAATGGGACTAAATCTGGAAATGTCCTGCCAGATAGGTCTGTTGCTGGTCGTTTCCTTCAGCTGTAATATTGGCTTTATGTCAGAATCTTCCAACTGGGCTTTTCTAAGTTCTTCGTCACTCCATGGATCGGGATCTTGATCTGATGGTGTTGAGACAGTAACTTGGCAGGCAACCGGATTTATCGGCAGGTATTTCTGTTCGGCTCTAGAGCAGTACTTGCAGCTTTCCGAGCAGGGCTTCCGTGACAAGGCATCTGCATTACCATGTAGAGTCCCTTTACGATGACGTATCTCGAAGTCATATTCCTGCAGGCGTTGTATCCACCTGGCAATCTGTCCTTCCGGGTTCCTGAACTGGAGCAACCACGTTAAAGATGCATGGTCAGTCCGGAGCAGGAATCTTCTGCCATACAGATAATGATGGAAATGTTCTATGGCTTTTACGATGGCGAGTAGCTCTTTCCTGGTGGTACAGTAATTTCGCTCCGGTTTAGACAGGCATTTACTCCAATAGGCAATGACATGTTCTTGACCGTCAATTTCCTGCGACAGAACAGCACCGACACTCTCATGGCTGGCATCTGTATCAAGTATGAACTGTCTGTCGGACTGTGGATATGTCAAGATAGGCGATGATGTTAAGGCCTCTTTAAGTCGCTTGAACGCATTTTCACATTCATCTGTCCACAGGAACTTCTGTTTGGCTTCCGTCAGCTTGTGGAGTGGTCTGGCAATATTTGAGAAACCCTTGACAAACTTCCTGTAGTAAGTGCATAACCCCAAGAAACTTCGTAGTTGGTGTACATTTTCAGGGCGACTCCAGTTCTCGACTGCAGAGATCTTCTCAGGATCAGTTCTCACGCCTTCGGCAGAGATGATATGGCCGAGGTAGCTCACTTCACGACGGAACAAGTTACACTTGCCTGGATTCAATTTGAGGTTAGCCATTCTGAGTTTCTCTAGCACCTTTCGGATGTTTCGTAGATGGTCTTCAAAGGTGCGCCCCACAATGATAATATCGTCCAAATACACCAGACAGGCCTCATAGGAAAGTCCTTTTAGCACTGTCTCCATCAGGCGTTCGAAGGTGGCAGGAGCATTACATAATCCGAATGGCATAACTTTAAATTGCCACAGTCCCTGTCCCGTGGTGAATGCAGTCTTCTCACGATCATCAGGATGTAATTCTACTTGCCAGTAACCGCTCTTCAGATCCAAAGTCGAGAACCATTTATTGCCAGCAAGTGTGTCTAATGTGTCGTCAATTCTGGGAAGAGGGTAACTGTCTTTCTTCGTGATGTCATTCAAACGACGATAATCCACGCAAAATCTTGTTGAACCATCTTTTTTTCGCACCAGTACTATGGGAGAGGCCCAAGGACTCGTTGATGGCTCGATGACATCATTGTGCTGCATTTCACTTAGAAGTTCAGTGACCTCTTCCTGTTTAGCAAATGGAAGTCTTCTTGGATGTTGTTTGATTGGAGGATGATTTCCTGTATTAATTCTGTGCTGGGTGATGTTCGTTCTCCCGACGTCTTCAGGTGTTCGAGAAAAAAGGTCTTTAAATTCTTGGAGTAGCTTCTCCGCAGCACATCTCTGTTCCTTTCCTAACTCTGCATTCTTGAGTAATTCCGTCATTAATTGTTCGGAAGACTTGGATTCGGTTGATTGCGTGGGGCGGTTGATGCATGTGACAGGAGTGCAGGTTGCTAACACCTCATCCTTCTTCACTGTCCGGACCTTATCGCTGATGTTTGCGACTCTCACAGGAATAGTACTCTTTGAGAGATCAACTAGAGATGAAGCTACCAGAACTCCTCTTGGGCTATTGTCTGTGTTCGGGTATTCAATCAGTCCATAGCGGAAATACTGCTTGGTAGGAGGTGTTCCTGAAACTATTGTCTCTGTATGTGGAGGGATGGAAATTTCCGACTTGGCTGTTATCTGGCATATTGGCTGAATGTCTTGATTTTCAGTGTTGAACACAGCTATGTCTTCCGAACTCGAATGCAGTTCATTATTCTTGAAGTCCAATTTAAAGTTAAATTTTCTCAGGAAATCAATTCCAATGATTACAGGATCTCTTATATCTGCCACATATGCCATATGATGGTAACTGGCATTCCCAAAAGTGATGATCAAGTTCATTTTTCCATATATTTTGATTTCGTCTCCGGTCACAGTCTGGAGTTTAACGCAGGGCGGAGTCCAGATGATCTTCTCTTTTAGTTCTTGAGCCAAATCCGTTCTAATGATGGTCACGTTGGCTCCCGTGTCCAGAATCATCCGGCAGGTGGCGTTGTTGACTTGGCCATAGACGTGAAGTCCATTATCGCCGCCACTCATCGATGAAACATGAAATACTGTAAATTGGGGCTCTTTAATTTTAGGCAACCTCCGCCCCGCGAGATGGCCTCCTCTTAGTTTCCCTGCAGTGATGGTGAAGCCGGGTGATTTCCTACAGTTGGTCGTACAGGGCAGTTCCTCTTCACGTGACCATCCCCTCCACAGCCCCAGCACTTTATCTTTCGGTCCTTTATTTCCTTTTTATTCTCCAGGCTGCGCAATCTCTTTAAGATCTCGTCAATACTTCTCTTCATTTCATTTTCACCAGCAGGCGTATCGTTTAATGAGACTGCTCTTATGGTATGGCGGTCTTTACGGGAGGCTTGTTGGGCTGCCTCTATCCTAAGTGCATAGCCTAAAGCTGATTCTACGTCTCTGATGTTGGAGAGTCTCAGCGCTTTTTGAATTTCTGGATCACGAACAGCATCGATAAAGTACTGAAGAGCTAAGTCGTTTCGAGTGTCAGCATGACAGTCTGAGAATGCTAGGTGTGACAGTCTCTGGATGTCTGCTGCCAGCTCTTGCAAACTTTCGCCCGTTTTCTGGTAACGGGACTTTAGCTGGAGGCGACTATAATCCTTAGAACACTTCTCTCCGAACCGTAGCTCCAGTGCTCTAGTCAAGGCCTCGAAGTCGTTCCTTTCTTCTTTAGAAACATTTCTCAGGATTTCGGCTGCATCTCCCCGTAATGCTGCTGCTAAGTGGACTGCCTTGGCGGTAGAGTCCCAGCCGTTAGCTTCAGCAACGATGGAAAACTGCGTCTTATATACATGCCAGGAGGAACTGCCGTCGTAGGTGGATAGCTTAATAAATTCCTGATTCTGGATTCTTTTATCTCTCTTTTCAGTTTCCTGAGGCATGAATTCTAACTTTTCTTCGAGATTCCGAATCTTGCTCTGCAGTTCATTCCCTATTACTTCTCTGTTCCACTCTTCTTTTATTTTTCTTTCAAGATCTTCCTCCATTCTCTTAAACTTGCTTTCTATCTCTGAAAACCTTCCTTTCAGTTCTTGATCAAAGTTTTCTTTAAATTTCTCCTCTACACTCCGTTCTATCCTCGTAACACTCTCTTCAACCTTCGTAACATTTTCTTCTATCTTCATAGCTTTCTCTTCAACCTTCATAACATTTCCTTCTATCTTCATAGCTTTCTCTTCAAAACTTTCTTCTATTTTCAAAACTTTCTCTTCAAAATTTTCTTCTATCTTTATAACTTTCTCTTCTATTCCATCCATTCTATTTTCCATCATCGTTAATTTACCCTCTATTGATTCTTTCGCCGTTGAAAGCTCTCTCTTCATCTCATCTTGATTAGATTTAATTTCTTCGGTCAAACTGGCTTCCATCTTTTCCTGAACTGCTTTCATTTCCTTCATTTCTTCAGTCAAACCGTCTTTCAATTCCTTCTGTCCGGCTTTCATTTCATTCATCTCTTGACTCAGACTTTCTTTCATCTCTCTTTGCGATGCTTCCATTTTCTCCTGTACTGCTTTCATTTCTTCAGTTAAGCCGTCTTTCAATTCTCTTTGTCCTTCCTTCATTTCATTCATCTGGGTAGCTAAGCTTTCTAGAAGTTTCTTCATCTGTTCCTCCATAACTCTAGTTATAACCATTCACAGACAAAACCCCACTCCTGACACCAAAAATGTTGCGTACTTGGGGGTTCGTGAGTTGTCTGAGAATGAAAGGCCAAACGTACAAAAATTCAGTAATTTATTCACAGAAAGTTCCAGAAAAATACTGGTCTATAAACCAAGTATCAGCTTCAATTCAAACAGTAAACACAGCTTAAACAACAGCTGTCAATAGCAAATCCACAGTACAAACTGTATAACAATAACACTTGAAGCAAGTCTCTCTCAAAGAGGCTCAAGAGCAATGCAAGCACTAGCGAAGCTGGCTGAAGACTGAACTGAACTGACTGCCCTTGGCGAGGAAGCGCTCCTTATATGCTGTTCCATGGAGCCCAGATTTTTCGAGAAAACTCTAGAAAGTGGTCAACCAATCAACTTACAGCTTCCATATTTGGTATATCCCATATAAGGATTTTCTCGCCAAGGTCGCCAAAAAAATCGCCAAGGTGGGAAAAAGTCGCCAAATTTGGCGCCAAATCCATTACGTGCATTACTGGGGCTTTTTAATGCGTTTTTAAGGGAAAATGAGGCTATTTCAACGCTAAAACGACTAGAAATGCACAAAATTAGCATTTTATCAACTTACTAAGCCTCTTTAAAAGAATTTATACAAAAATAAACACAATTATTTACAATTTCGTAACACTATATATATAAATTCCAATATTTTCTACACTGTTCTATTACTGAAAATTACTGTTACTGTAATAAAATTTTCATTCGTAATATACGGATATTTTCCTGTCAAATTTGCCTTAAGGAATTTTTTGTAATATAAGAGCTTTTTTATTTATTATTTTATTTATTATTTATTTATATTTATTTATTTATTTTTACAGTGTATGAATTGTGGCTTTGCTGATAATGATTTCATTTGACGAAAATATATTAAAATCTGCCTCAATTATTTTATTAAAATACATAATAACAATCTTACAGGAGAAAGGATCGTAAATAATGTTTATGAAAAATAGTCAGTCTTATTTGTAATTGATTTAAGATGTAATCAAAATATCAAATACGTTTTAAAAGCTTTAAAACAAAATATTTATAAATGCTTAAAATAATTGCAACGTATTTCAGCCAAATAATATCTATTTATATAAACCAAAAGTATCTTTGATTTGATTATATTAATATTTTTTTTTCTTCTTTAGAAACACGTATTGAATTTAAATGAGAAGTCATATAAACGCTGTAAAACGTGTATTCGTACAGATAGAAATATACGTATATATATATTATATAATAGTTTAAAACATTAGATTACTGTCTAAAGTGAAATTTTATGAAAAGTTTTAATAAAAAGAAAAAGCAAGCAAGCAAAATTTTAGATATATAAAAGAGATTTCAAATTATTGCAATTATGCAAATAGCAATCAAGTGATGCTTAGTCAATAAAAATGAAATATAAAATGAAAAATGACACACCACTTCGTGTTGTATGGTTTTCCCTAAAACTCTTAGGAATTACAACAGCTGTTAACACCACTAAAAATAATGAATCTTTTAGATGGAAATGCTACAAAGTCTGCGTATTTCTGATCATTCTCCTATCATTATTTTGTATTCTTATAACAGTACCCAAGAATTTCAAAAGTCTTCTTATTTACGAAAAGATTTCAACATATATTATCTCAGTATCTGCTGTATTAATGTACATTAGCTTATTTCGATCTCGCACAAAGTTAGAGGAATTTCGAAAAATCATAAATGTGGTAAGACCAAAGAGAAAGAAATCCTGTCTATTTATAACGATATTTTTGTTTATAAATATTCTCCCTCTATGTTTGGTTTTTATGCGTACTGCGCATCTTTTTTATTATGCTGAATACACAAACGTAGTAATTATATTTGAACTTAAAAGTTTAAAGCTGGTTATTACATTGGTTTATCTTGTACTTCGTAATTTTTTGCAATTTTTTTTGCCAAATCACTTAAATAACGTGTTCTGTGCTATATGCTATCAGTGGAAAGAAGTCATATCTTCAGTGAAAAAAGATCTTGGACATGCAGGGCGAAAATTCTTATGTCAACCCAGTGAAATCGAAACGTTCTTAAATTTGTTGAGAAAATTCCACTTACTTTGGCGAGGTACAAAGTTAATGAAAGATGCTTTTTCAACATTCCTCTTTTACTTAATTCTTATGCAAGTGGTGGTAATATTTATAATGTCCTCATTATATTTAGCATCTACAGGAAGAAATTTAGAATCAGCTGATTTTATAAAAGGTATTATAATGTTAGTAGTATATGTACCTTCTTTCACATGTACTGTGCAATTTGCATCTAGAATACCAGAAGAATTAGATGAAGTTCTTTATGATTTGAATGAAATTTACGAAGCTTTATCCCTCAAGCAGGGACAAGAAAATTTGCGTTTTTTAAAAGACCAGATAAAGTTACTTGCCCATAAGAAAGTAATACATTTGTCGATGGGTGGTTGGGCAGATCTGAAGAAAAGTTTTATATTAACTACATTCGGAAGTCTTATAACATACGGATTAATTTTGATACAAAACACAAAATAAAGCTGTGAAAAAAACATTTGTTTGAATACCCAAAGATTTCTTTTTCAATTTCATGCAGTTTTAGTACAATACTAATATTTTTTAATTTTTATTATTTATTTTTAATGTATAAACTATAGTGACAAACAAGAAATTTGCCGTTAAATGCTTATTTAGTCTCAAAGAAAAAAGAATGTATGTTGTATTAATAATGTAAATTCATTTGAAAAATTTAAGTTAAAAACTAGTATGTTGTGGCCACCACGAGACTTTCTTCTATATTTTCCTATACAAATTCACTCAGTAACAATAATATATTAAAAAAAAAAAAAAAAAAAAAAAAGTGGGACTTTGACAAAATTTTGGGTAAAATGTGAAAATTATTCTAAGTTTGTCCAAACACGGAAACCGTGGGACTTTGACAAAATTGGGGGAAAAAGCAAAAATTAGTTTAAGTTTGTCAGAACACGGAAACCGTGGGAGTTTGATAAAATTAAAGGGAGAGAGAAAAAAAAAAAGATTTTTTGCTAAGTTTTTTTTCGTAAAAAGTAAAAAAATTAATAACTTTGTTTTAAATTATCACAGATTTATAGTTCAACCATTCGTTTTAAAGGTACTGACGAGACCTTTCGAAAGACACCCATCTTGAAAATTTTTGCCCTATATCACCCTGTTAAAAATTTAGAAAAAGCGGGATGGCAACGCAACCTGTAAGACGATTTTTACCAAAAGTTGATAGGCACTAATTTATGTCAAGGTGCAACTACATACCAATTTGTATGAAATTCTGTGCAGTGGTTCCAGAGATACAGTGGCCACAAAATTTTGTCACACACTCACAGACAGACAGAGACAGACAGACAGACAGACATTTTCTAAAAATGGTAAAATCGTGTTCTACAGCTCTCAAAACGTGTAAATCCATCAAAAACCCGAAATCGAAAATTTTTACGAATCCAATACTTTCTTCTATTGAAGATAGAAGAAAGTAAAAATATATATATATTAATCTATTTCTCGACATACACTTTTGAAATTTGGGAAATTGAAAATATCGGCTCACACATGGAAAAATTCGCTTTTTGGATAAGCAGAGAAATTCTAAATAGAAGAATATTAAAATAATTGACACACGTTGAACATTTTGCAATAATAAATATGATGCCTGAAAAACTTGAACATTTTGAAAAGGTAGTCTGAAGGAACGTCTGTTCTTTAATCGCAGATCTAATGCAATCCGTTGTAGCAAAAGTTCTAAAAGTTTTTCTGAGTGTCATTTTTAGTCTATAAAATGGAATTTTTCGTTGAAGATTAAAGCAAGGCCATGCGCCTTCAACAACACAAAATGACGATCGGTATTTAACACTAATAGAAGGAAGGTTATTCCTTCTGTCTATAAGTATTATATACTGAACAAATATAATATAAATATCGAATAACGAAATAAACTGTTATTCAGTTTAAACGCAACCGCAGTTTCAGAAGGCTAATGATACCACACTTTTAACTCAAACTATTCTAAACCAACTGCATTATACATATTTGTATACTAGCAGATTTTTGATTCATTAAATGGTGCTTGCAGTGAATCCCGCGGATGGTAGTCAGAGAAGTATTTCAGATAGGGAAGAGATTTTCGGGCAACGTACTCTTCGTGGACAAGTCCATCTTTAGTGGACATCATGACAATCTGTACAATCCGTCGAATATGAATGATCGTACTATCATCTGCAGCGAACCTGACTCTCGGAATAATCTTACATTTGTGCATAAAAGTGTGCAATTTTGTAAAAGTGGAATGATGATCCTGGCCAGTATTTTATCAATATACACATCATGGAACAATAACGGCTAAGAAATATATAGATGAGATCCACAGATCTCTTCAGATCTCTTGTGCTGCAGCAAACGAATATGAATGAGGTTTTAAGAACAATAACTCCATGCAAAATCGATCTCGTTTTGTGGATGATTTTTCTTTTCAACAAAAGAATCTTTCAAATGGATCGGGCAACACGTTCCCCAGACAGGAACTGCTGAATAATTTAAAACATGTTGAATTGCTATATAGCACAGAGAAAAAAATCTAGTGACATCGATGTTTTTCGAAACCTGTTTCTAGTGACAAAAAGGTTTCATTATTTAAACAATCTTTGAAATGTTTTTAAGAGCAGAAAATTGTATATGTGTGTGAGATTTCCATACTGGAGACATTAGAAAATCTCATTGTTAATCACTCGTTCTTGACCAAGAATGGCATATAACGTCGTCTTCTAACCGAATTAATATGACTGAATAATATGTAAATTAATAGGTGTTAGGTGGTACTGTACAGTTTTAATTTAATTAAATGATATTTGAATTCCAGTTGTAAAATTCTCAGTTTGAAAATTGGAAAGAAAAAACTGAGGTGTGGAAAGACGTTATTTTTATCTTTTGGTGACAGATAATGCCGATATACCGCATTTTGCACCGTATAAACAACACATGTACATTAATTCTAATATTTACTTTTATAATTTCTATTAGGAGCAAGGAAAAAATAGTTCAAAATTTTCTCACCTGGAGAGAATTTGACACACGGAATAAACCCACAATCGTGCACAAAAGAGTAGAATTTTGTAAAAGTGGAATGATGGCTTCCGCAGGTATTCTATCAATATGTACATCGTGGAACAATAATGGTTGAAAAAGACATGGAAGAGATCCTCATATATCTTCAAACCTTTTGTGTTGCAGCAATGGAATATGTATGCATTTTAATGAACAATAACGCCAAGCAAATTCCAGATCGTCCAGTGAACGAATTTCTTTCCAACGAAGAAATCTTTCGAAGGATTTGGGCAACAAGTTCCTCAGACATGAACTGCTGAGTAATATAAACCATGTTGAATTGTTAGATAACAAAGAGAAAAAAAACAAGTGACACTGATATATTTTTTAATCTATTACTAGTAACAAAACGTTTAAAAAAAAATCATTATTTAAACAATCTTTGAAATGTCTCTAAGAGCAGAAAATTTTATATGAGATTTCCATACTAGAAACAATTTAAAACACATTTTTAACTACTCGTTCTTGACCGAGAATGACATAGAACGTCGTCTTCTAACTGAATTATTATTACCGAATTAATATGACTGAATATTATGTAAATTAATATGTGTTATGAGTTATTATAGAATTTTAATTTAAATGATATTTGAATTACAGTTGTAAAATAACAGTTTGAAAAGTGGAAAGAGAAAATTGAGGTGTGGAAAGAGATTACTTTGATATTTTTCTGGCAGATAACGTCGATATACAGCATGTGACTCTGTATAATTCTACTCATGCACATTAATTCTAATATTTACCTGTTTTAAGGCAGTTAATATGCTATATATTTCAGAAATGTATCTACATTATAAGTAGATACATTTATACTATATAGTCGCCATGTAGTATACACAATAGTGCGTATGATAGTCATCATCTACGTTCGATAAATGGGACAAATGATTAAATAAACAGATAATATTTGTTTTATTAATGTGTCATTATTTATAATAGAATGAAGAAGAAAAAATTGATAATTTTAACTTTCACTGAAAGATGTAACTTCAATTAGCGAGACCTTTTATTAAAAAAAAAAAAAAAAAAAAAAATGCGCTGACGACTAATAAAGTGATAACTTGGGTACATGACACTTTGGTCCCGAGGAAATTTTGGTCCCGCTGTTTTGGTACCGCCGTTTTGGCCTCGCCATTTTGGTCCCGATATGAGGAATAACACTGCTCTAGAAATGAATTTTTTTTCGAGATATGATACCATTCTTGCTTATTCTTGTGTAAAATGACCTCTTGAATCCGAATATAACTCCCATTTTGCCCAGTCACCCACCGTTTTCTAGATACTCCACCCCCTCTCTCAATTTCTTTCCCTGTTCGATAAATTTATGACCATGAATTTGATTTGAAGAAGAAAAAATAATTAATTTAACACCTAAAAACAAAATGTATTTATATATATGTATAAAGTTTAAAAAATAACATTGATAACCAAATAAAAAAACAAAAATAAGAAATGTAATGCATAATTTCAGTGGCAAATCCCCCCCTAAAATTTTCCCCTTGTCACAAATGTCCATGTTTAGAATTTTTCAACCCTGTAGCCCCTCATAAGATATTTACCTGTTAAAATAATCCTTCCCCCTCCTAAAAATCAAACTTATAAAATAAAATCACTGAAAAATGATAAAAATAGGGGGGGGGGCACTCCTAAAAAACGGTGGGTGATAGGGAAAAATGGGCGTCCTATTCGGATTCATGAGGTCATTTTACATCAGAATAGGCTGAAATGGTGTCTACAACTTCTGTTGAAAATTATGTAACTATAGGATACATGGAACAGAACTTTTTTTTTTCGGATCGAATTCTGAATGATAAAGGATATTAGTTATCAGCGAAGATTTAAGCATTGTTAATTTATTAAAGTCCCGAAAATTTTAGTTTAAATAAAATACAAGGTTTTTAATATAAAACACTTTAATGCGGCTCTTAAATATCCCATTAAAATTTAGATTGTTTCAATACAAAATTTAGAGGAAATCGATGCTTTTTCCAAGTATCCTCTAAATGTTAGAGTTTAATAATAAAAGAAGATACGAGGAACCTAAATTTTGATCTCGGGATTTAATTTTTACAGTTCTGCTAAACTTGAGTCATTATCTTCTCTGTCAATCCGGATACATTTGTCAAACACCGAGAATAGTTATATATCATACAGAATTGTAAAAGCATTTTTCTTCTTTTATAATCCCTTACAATATTGTTTAAGAAAATTTCGATTAAAAGCTCTCCCTCAATCTTTTTTTTTTTTTTTTTTTTTTTTTCAAATACGCTCAAGCAAAACAGTGAAATTCCTTTTTACTGTCTATGGGAGAAACAGGTGTGAAACGAATCCCAAGGTGCTACAGAGATTTCAATGTGGGCATTGTTTTTAGTCACAGAGACACATCGGACTAATATATTTATGTAAAAAAAAAAAAAAAAAAAAAAAAAAAAAAAAAAACATAAGATTAAACTGAAGAGATAAAAAATTGTGCATCACCATTTTCCAAACCTTGATGTTTGCAATGCAGTTTATTAAATATTGGACTGCTTACATTTTTCATTTTGAAAATAAAAATTACTGTAATTGAAAGAAAACTAATTTATGTACATATATACATGGTTAACACAATTAAATATCACGAACAAACAAACATGCATTTTATTATTATTAATAATAATATAACACGGATTTTGAAACAGTTTCTTCTTAGATTAATGATAAATAGTAAATCACTATCAAATCGAATGAAACGTCTCTGACTCTCTCTGTCTCTCACACATATGTATATATGTATGTATATATATATATATATATTTATTTATTTATTTATTTATTCATATATAAATTCTAAAACTTCAGAAATGGTCACAAACTTATGCTTATGAAGAATAGTCTACGATGGGAACATGTCAGTAATTAGTTCTTTGAAACAAATAGCATTATGTCACTAAAAGCAAATTATATTTAATATGCTAGGGTTTTCTTTCTTTTTTTTTCCCTTTTTCGAATTTTTTTTTTCTCTATGATACTATAATTAAATTAATTCAATCTTTATCAATAAATATATTCAAATGGGGATTCTTTTTTAATAAAAAAGTACTGTAGTTATTGTAAACGATACTTTTAAAATAAAAAATTTTTGTCACTAATAGTAAATTGAAAATCAAATTACAATTGAAGAAAGTTAAATTGAAATCAAATGAAAAAAATCTCAATAAAAAAAAAAATAATAAAAAAATAAAAGAAAGTGCAATTGCATTAAAAAAAAGTTTAAATACATTAAATGTTCGTAAAAAATCATAACAAAATTCCCCGAATCCTAATAGCTAGGGAGCAATCGTAATGTCAAAAATTTATGTATATGTATTTATCTGTAAGATATTCTTTAATTAAATATATTCTAAGAGCACTTCAATTTTCCCGTATCAACAAATAGGTTATCATATTTAAAAACACAAAGATACATAAAAGATAGCAATAAATTATGGGGACCAAAACAGTCAGAGACCAAACCTTCCTTGGGTCCAAAATTTCCTCGGGACCAAAACGGCAGGACCAGAATGGTGGGACCAAAGTGGCGGGACCAACGTGTCCTGCTTCGTGATTACTTAACATGGGTTATTTGTCACTTATTATTCTTCAAACACTGATGCCAGTTTCAACACAAGAAAAAACATCCAATAATATATAGATGTACAGTTCCCGACGCTTGTTAAAATAACATTAGTTCTGAGCCAAAGTGATTTTATTAAGCGGCTGATTTCTATATCCGGCGAACGTTCCTGCACTTAAGAAAAAGTTATTACTTCCTTGAATTTGGAAAGAAGCTTCAAAAGTTAACGAATAATGGAATTCGTAAACAATATCATTATTATTATTATTATTTTTTTTATTTATATTTTTTTTTACAGATAAATAATTAATTGATTCTTTGTTATAAGTAAATTAAACGCATTCCAAGTTCCCATCCACTGTCGTTTGAGGAAAAATAATCGTTACTTTACCAAAAGCTCAAACTGTTTTTATAAATTTACAATCTTTCCGTTTAAACCTCATGAATTATAGTAATTTAAAAATTAGAACTAGAAATTGCCTTTTAATAATTACAAATCAAATTTGTAACTTACTGCTGTGCTTTCAAGGACACGTTCCTTGTAATTGTTACGGTGGTAAGTGTAAAATCTTCGACAACTAGCGGTAACGGAGGTTTTGTTGTGCTTTAATTTCCTTTTCTATTTCTAGAAAAAAAAAAAATGTAAATCACACAAAAAATGTAAATCGCAATGTAAATAAAAGAATAAATAAAAGAAAGAAAGAATGCGCATAAATGATATTTTCGGCTGCCCGGTTCCCGCTGTTCAATGTATTTTTCTAGTCAATTCTGTCCCCTTATTACTTCCGGTGTGAATTTTTTTTTTCTTTTTTTTTTTTTTTTTTTTTTTTAACACACTTGACATTGTGAGTTTTTTCGCTCTTCTTACCATGCTATTCCTATGGGGTTTTTAGCCTTTTTCCCCTCTTTTTCCATATTCTAAAGTGGCGGTGGTTACTAGCAGTTATACTAGGCGAGTCGTATTAATCCTGGACGATAGGACCCATGCCCCAGCCCGCCCGGTTCCCGCTGTTCAATGTATTTTTCTAGTCAACTTTGTCCCCTTATTACTTCCGGTGTGAATTTTTTTTTTTTTTTTTTTTTTTAACACACTTGACATTGTGAGTTTTTTTGCTTTTCTTCCCATGCTATTCCTATGGGGTTTTTAGCCTTTTTTCTACAACTCACAATGTCAAGTGTGTTAAAATCACACCGGAAGTAATAAGGGGACAAAATTGACAAGAAAAATACATTGAACAGCGGGAATACGACTCGCCTAGTATAACTCTTGGCGGTGGTGGGGGCGGGTGGGCGGGAACCACCGCCACTTTAGAATGTAGGAAAAGAGGGGAAAAAAGGCTAAAAACCCCATAGGAATAGCATGGTAAGAAAAGCAAAAAAACTCACAATGTCAAGTGTGTTAAAAAAAAAAAAAAATCACGCCGGAAGTAATAAGGGGACAAAATTGACAAGAAAAATACATTGAACAGCGGGAACCGGGCGGGCTGGGGCATGGGTCCTATCGTCCAGGATTAATACGACTCGCCTATACGAACCGGCTGCTGATGAGATATTTTTGAGTTTCCTAACCGGCGATGCTGATTTTATTAAGCGGCGGTTTAAAAGTAGTTTGTATTGATTTGATTCCGGTCCTGACACTTTGATCAGATTAAGTGGCTGATTTTATTAACTAGTGAATTTATTAAGCGGCGGTTACTGTATTCGTGTTATCATCTAGATCGTTATGAAGAATACATCACTTTAAATTCACAATGAAATCATCAAATAGAGAACTATATAGACATTCTATGATTAAATTAATATTAAGAGCAGGAGACTTGGCGTTGGAATATTAAAACAGGAGTAAACTACTACGTCAGAAACGCCAAAGAAAAATTATTGAGGTGCATACAGCTGTTTCGGTAGCCTAAAGCGTACCGTCATCAGTGCAAAAAGAAAAAAATTATTGAGGTGCATACAGCTGTTTCGGTAGCCTAAAGCGTAACGTCATCAGTGCAAAAAGAATTCTTTTTGCACTGATGACGGTACGCTTTAGGCTACCGAAACAGCTGTATGCACCTCAATAATTTTTCTTTGGCGTTTCTGACGTAGTAGTTTACTCCTGTTTTAAATTAATATTAGTTACATACAAAGACATTTTGCTCTTTTTAAAACAATCACGACTGTAAACATTTTTTATTTTACTGCGACATCACACTAAAAACATACTTTATTATAGAAATAAAAACTGATGCACTTATATTTATACGAAATTAATTATTATTTAGGGAAGAACTTTTTGTGACATTCATCTTCTTTTTGTTTTTGTTAGTAAAATTTTTGCAAAAGTGTATATTGTGACGTCCTAAACACAACAAGAGAAAATAAGTTGTTATCAAGGTGGAAAAAATAATAATAATAAAATAAAATAAAATAATAAAATTAGCTAAATAAATAAATAAATTTCTGTGCAATATATTCATTTGAAAATGCAACTATTAATATATATGTATATATATATATATAATTATCCAAGCTGAAAATAACTATAAGTTGTAAAAGGTAATGAAATATCCCGGCGAAAAAATAGACATTTAGCCAAAATTAAATTATATTTAGAAAAGAATTTTAAATTAAGTACTGCGCGAAAAAAGAAAAGAAAAGAAACATATTCATTGCTGTGCCAAAATTAGAGTTTATATACATAGAATTTTATATATCACTGATAAAATCTTCTTCTTAACACATTTTCAGATGTTTATTTTTTATATAATCGTTCGTACCTGTCACCTTAAAATATTCAAAAATGTGTTTTCAAATATTCCTTTACACTATGTAAATATCATCAAAGTCAATATTTCTTTCTAAATGTCTTTTGGTACTCACATTTCAAGTGCTTTTTTGAAATCGAATGTACGCATTTTCATCATTTATTTTACTCTCAATGTCCTGATTGAACATCTGATATAAAGACATTTGTTCACATTCCGTTTTCATATCCGTACGGATTATTTTTTCTTTTTCATGCTATCTAAATATATATTTGAAATCATACTGAAACCATTACAAACACATATTCATACAAATTGATAAAATTTTGCATTTTTCTGTACCTAGAGTTTTTTTTTTTTTTTTTTTTTTAAATAATAGTTTCCTTGTCACTAAAGTTATTTTCAGTATAAACTTCATTAATACTGGATTCGTTATAATGTGTTTTCGTCTTTGTCATGTATTATTCTATGGATGTGGAATAATGTTTGTTTAAAAAAAATCCTCGACACTTGGAAAGATGCAGCCTATCTGTTTCGGTAAACCATATATATTTATTTTTTATTTTATTTCTTGGAAATTAATTTTAGTAAGACGGTATTATTTCTTTCAAACAGCGATTTTGCTTTAACATTTTGTGGTCTACCACCTTGAATGAACGTGCAAACGTTTTTCTTTTTAAATTTAAAATATATAAAACTGAAAGTTAACCATTGTATCTGTCCGGAATTTTAGTTCGATGTACAAATCTATACCATTCAAACGATCGCTACGAAAACTCGTACACTTATTTATCAGGTGAAAAAGTAGCTAATACCACTTTCTTTACAATTTAGTTCAATCGGATAATTAGTTCAAAGGTATTAAATGGAAACTGCATTTTAAATAAAAAATCATTAAAATATAAATAAATAAATAAATAAAAAATAGAAATTCTAACTTCTAAATTTTCATTAAATTACTTATTTTAATTTAAAATTGTTGCCAAAAAAATTAAACTTTAAATTATCGATCAAGTTTTAGATAAAAATTAAATCATTAAATTCATTTTTTTACTTATTTTTATTTCATATTGCTCGCGCACTTTTTATTTCCTAACTTAAAATTATTAAAAAAAACTTTTTTGATATTGTTCGTAACGATACTGATTATTATTAATTTTCTTTTCTTTTTCATAAAAAAAAAAGTAAAAAAAGGATTTTGATGAAATTCTAGCAAAAGCAGAATTTAATTTAGGACGGAGAAGTATTAGTTTCTTTCTTTTTCATTTTTTTTCAAATTATAGCATCACTTTCAAATTATTCAATTATATTTTCGATAAATTTTAGATTTCGATAAATGTCCAACTATCGAAAAATGATTTCGTCAAATAGCCAACTATCGAAAAATGACACCGCAAAAATCCCAGTTGAGGCTAATAGTCCTCAGTCCTAAAAAAATGAAAAAAAAAAGCCAAAAATAAATAAATAAACTAGTGAAAAAAGAAAAGCTGTAAAATGATTTAATTAAAAAAATAAATAAATAAATAAGAAAATTAAAAGAAAATCGGGCTAAAGAAATGGAACGGCTAGTTAGTATAGAAGTCCTTGGCGAAATTTTAAATTTCGCACAAAAATAGCTTGGACATTTCTCGCCAAGATTTTTACTTACGCAGTTACGTTAATAAAGTTAACATTTTAATTCATCGCCAAAATGACAACAAAAATTTAAAAGCCATGTGCTAAAGCTATACAAAAGAAATTTTAAGAAATCAATATAATAACCGATCTCGGTGAATGAAAAATTTACTGCGTGCCTTTATATATGGAAGAATGGATTAAAATAAGTCCTATCATATTGAATAAAATTCTGTTTTGTACAAAATCTTATACCTATTACTTAAAAAAAAAATAAATAAATAAATAAAATAAAAATATGCTTACAGTTTTTTTTTTCTTTCAGTCAAATTAGACCTACTCTATATTCTAATGAAGATTGGGCAAGAAATTTTTAATTATATTTTTTACTTATGTATGACATAAGATGAAAAAAAAAAAAAAAATAAGAAGAAGAAGAAGAAGAAGAAACATAGGGAAATATTGTTATAAGATAGTATATACAACTTGTCGGATTTTTCTTTTTTTTTCTTTAACTCACTAACAAAAACATTGCTTGCTATGAGTTAAGACTTTTTTCTGTTAATGTGTGTTTGTGCCTGTGTGCGGCAATGCTACTCTTAAATAAATCGATAGATTTTAGTGCAATAATGAAATATATATTTTGTGCATTGCATTTTATATGTTATTGATTAAATCTTCTAGTGTATAAAGCATTTTGTTAATGCCTAATTTTTGTTTTCGTATGATCATTACAACCATTGACTAGATATTAAAATAGACCCAGGGCTGGTAACCTTTCTGATTCTCAACATCACATCCCCACCAATCCACCAATTCATTCGCCAAATCGTTTTTGTACCGCCAAATCGATTTTCCACTTCTGCCAAAGCAGGTTTCCTTCTATTGACTACATGTATTAGAACCAGTTGCCAAAACAGCAATTATCTCCAAAAGAAGGCGCCCATTCACCCAAAAACTGAGTGACGTTCGTGGAATTTGTCTCTATTGCCAGTATAGGATAAATGTACTCTATTTCTATCAGTACTCAATGACTAATACCGATGCCTTTGACCGGCTCATTATAAAATATTTTAAAAAACGATTTAAAATATTCTTTTAGTCCCTTTAAATATTTCTTTCTATTTTTCTCTCGTAACTCACATTTCAAGTGCTTTTTCGAAACTAAATGTACATATATCAATAATATATTTCCCTCTCATCGTCTTGATTAAGGGCCCTCTTCACTCACCGCCGCCGGAAGCCAAACCTAATGCTATTTCTATGGGAAATTTTTCTTTACAAATAACTTATTAACTAATACATATTTTTAAATTCTGCTTTCACATTCTGAAAATTCCCAGCTGTAAAATGGACGCACCTTTTCTAAAAAATTATTTTTTTATTTTTTTATATTTTATTTTGAAGCTGCAAAATACGAATTTTCAATATGTGATTTTTTTTCATTTTGCAATTTCAAAATAAAATATTAAAAATTAAAAAAATACATTTTTAAAAAAGGTCCGCAATTTAACAGGTGGGAATTTTCTGAATGTGAAAACAGAATTTAAAAATATGAATTAGTTAATAAGTTATTTGTAAAGAAAATTTCCCCATAGAAAAACATTAGCTCTGGCTTCCGGCGACGGTGAGTGAAGAGGGCCGTTAAACATGTGATTTCAAGATGCTAATTTACATTCCACTTTCCATGTCAGATCGATTTTTTTTCTTATTTGTTTAAGCTAAGTATACATTTGAAATCACCCTGAAACCTTATATATGCTTATAATATGATTACGTTATATATTTTCCTATTCCTAAATCACATTTTAAATTATTTTTTCTTACAATTAAAAATACTTTTGGAATACTCTTAACTAATACTGAATTCGTCAAAAATGAGTTTTTTGGCATTGTTGCGTATTATTTTCTGAAAGTAGGAAAAATATTTATTTATAAAAGCCAATTTCTACTTCTAAAGAAAATATTTTTAGGTAGCTTTTTTTTTTTTTTTTACTCCAGACAAAAGAGACCAAAATATTTTTTTCTGCTTTTGATCAAGTAATAATAAACATTTTATATTTGACAAAAAAAAAAAAAAAACATTGCACTCTATATTTTATTCAATATTAATTTTCAGAACCTTGGGATATCACCATAAAAAGCATCATTTCGTCATGGCCATAAAAAATAAATAAATAATAAAATAAAATGAAATGTGCAAAACTAATTTTTTTTTTTTTTTTGTTTTTACTAATATTAAGCATAATAATAATAATTATATTATAGTTTTAAAAAATTAAAGAACACGCTTTTAAAGAAATGTGAACTAAAAAGCACAAAATATCTATCTTAGCAGGGTAAGAAAAAAGTGAGTGACACACCATAATATTTACATACATTTAAATCTTTAATTAAAATAATTTAGAATTAAACAATAACCATTTTTTAAAAAATCTCTCCTGACTGGGCTCGAATGCTAGACCTTTAGGTTTGTAGCGCGAAGTTTTACCTCACAGCCACAGCGTTCACGTAGGGAAAGTCTTTTTTTACAATATAGATTTTTTGTTTGCTCTCGGAGTGGTTACAAACATACATTATACATACATACATTATACATGCAAACATACATATAGGTGAAGCTAATAAAAGCGTGTTAAAAAAGAGAAAACAAAATAAAGAAAACCAGAGAAAAAAAAAAAAAAAAAAGTTGCACTTCGGGAGTGCCGACAGAAGTGAAAACGTGAACAATTACGTGTGTATTTCTTGAATCGTCAGGAAATATTTTATTGTGTAGGAAATACTTTTAAATGAAGTGTTTTTTTATTCATTAATATAAACTACTACTACAAAAATTATATTACAATTTTATTTAATGCGCTAACTGCAATAGAGACAGTGTCCGGAGATGAGAGAAGTCGTGTAGAGCCGCACCAGATTGTAAAAACGTGAGAAAAATGGCAGCTTTGGGCTTTCTCACGGTTTTGTGAGGTCTAACCCAAGTCGAAATTCATGCTGGTATTTGTTTGCTAGGCAAGCACTACATGCTTCATCCCAGCTAGTAAAATAGCATAAAACTACCATAAATATTTGCTAGTTCCACCAGAACTACCAGCAAGTCATGTGGTGTTTTGGCACACTTTTTATGCTTGTCCAGCATATATATTCCAGCTTGTGTAGCTTGAATATTTTGCTGGTCTAGCAGCCATCGCGACCACTACTTGCTTGCACTTTTTGCTATTCTAGCAGAAATTCACAACCAACAGATGCTTTTTTTCTTTGCTAGACTAGCATTAAATGCTGTATCCCAGCAAGTAAAATAGCATAAAACTAGCATTAATATTTGCTGGTTACACCAGAATTACCAGCTTGTCATGGTGTGTTTTGGCACACTTTTATTGCTTGTCCAGCATACAAAATCCAGCTTTTCATGCTGGTATTAGTTTGGTGGACTAGCATTAGATGCTGTATCCCAGCAAGTAAAATAGCATAAAACTAGCATTAATATTTGCTGGTTCTACCAGTATTACCAGCTTGCCATGGTGTGTTTTGGCCCACTTTTATTGCTTGCCCAGCATAATCCAGCTTTTCATGCTAGTATTTGTTTGGTGGACTAGCATTAGACGCTGTATCCCAGCAAGTAAAATAGCATAAAACTAGCATTAAT
>CAWVNO010002320.1:0-32454 GCA_963930645.1 Salticus scenicus
CATAATTTACGTTGGCAAGGTCACCGAGTCTGCATTAGAGCAGCTATGTCAAATGACAAATTTGAACATGGCACAACTGCAATAAGCTATAAAATTTTTCATTAATTTTATTTTTTTTTAACAGCTGTTTAAAAAAAAAGTTCTAAATATATTTAATTAAAAGCGGAAGGCCCGGGTTCGATAACTGGCTCTGGTATTTTTCACATAGTTGGTATAAAAAATCAACCTTCCACTCCAAAATTTTCTGAAATGAACTTTCAGGGTTGATGAATAAATTTCTAAATTAAATTAAAATTTCGTGGTCTATTGGAGTTGTGCCATGACTATTAATGTCACTTGATATAGCTATGTGTACAGACTCGGTGACTTTGCCAACGAATGTTATGTGAGAAATGCCTAGTTGGTAATCAGCCAGGGTAGCTCAATGGTTTGAGCATCTGCACGTAAAGCGGAAAGCCCGGGTTCGATACCCGACTCTGGTATTTTTCACATAGTTGGTATAAAAAATCAGCCTTACACTCCAAAAATTTCAGCAGTGACCTTTAATTATTTAAGGCAATAAGACAAATGAAGTTAATATCACTACGTTCATATTTTTCGAACTAAATCTATTTATTACCTTTTTCTTACCCATAAGATATAGTATTGTTTTTGGGTCAAATTTTCTAAACTGAGTTTTTGTTATACTTACACGTTTTGAGGTCCCTTGAATCCAAAAATCATGTTTTTAGAAATGTTGGTGTGAAAGTTGCCTGAATAATTTTAAATGAACTTTTGAATTTAATAACAGATTTGAATTCTACAAAAATGTAGGTAAAGTAATGAAACAGGGGATTGAGGGGTGGTAGCCCCCCTTAACCCCTGTGTGAGGGGCCTGCCCCCCTCACACAGAATTGCTTGTCAAATAAAGCTGTTCCGAAAAATTGTTTTAACATAGGTTTGCATAACAGTCCTCGCTATCTTACCCCTTAATCTCCAATCTGCATTTATAGTATTAAATTTCAGGGTAGTCGTGTGAGTGACACACCAGATTATCAAGTTTTATTTTCCTAAAATAAAAAGTTTCATAACAAAAAAAAAAGGGGGGGGGGGCAATATTGTATACCTTTTATTGTTTATAAATTCATGACTTACATCCAAAAAAGTTCATTTTTATTTAAAAATGCCAAGGAAAAAAAGAAGCAACCAAATAAATAAAATGCAAATATAAAATTAATAAAATAAAAAATGTAATAACAATATGGCAGGAACTTTTGTGAAAATAGTTATATTACTTTGCATCGATGTTTCTGAAATCTTTTGCTCCTCATGCACAAACCATAAGTGATTGGGATTTCCATAGCAAAGCAAAGAGAATCATCTTCCTCTGAACTCCCCCCTGCGCCCCATACAGAGACTTTCAGAATTTCTTGTTTTTTCTTTTTTTTTTTTTTTTTTTTTTTCCTTAGTCGATTTATGTCCATTTTCAATTGCAACAACCTTACTTTACAGCTATGATTTTGGTAAAAACTAAATGAGAAATAAAGGAAAGAATTTCTTGTTTAATAGGGAATCAGTATTTAAAATTTCTGGGGGGGGCTCGAGCCCCCACATAGTCGGCGCCACTGTCACGTTACCTCCCGGGGCCATTATTTTGACGTGACTTTACTAGGCAAGAGTACACATGAAGAGAGGCCTCATCCACACGCGTTTTCTCTTAAATATCGGCATTTTTGGCGGGAAATCTCACCCCTCCTTTGTCTAATCATTGGCTATTAACTTAATGATTGACAGCTTAGCTGAGGTCCAGATCACCGGGATTAATTAATATGCATCATCTAACCACAAGAAACTGCAAGTTGTGTTTGTGCACTTTATTATCCTACAATTCGTTCACTTTTATGACTTTCGCGTTATGATCGTGCATTGTAATAAAACTTACTTTACAGGGGAAGCTTTAGAATTAATTTCAAGTTAAGACTTTCTAATGGGATTTTTTTTAAGTTATTACTCACTATTAATTTAAAATAATAATTTAAAATCTTACCTCTCTTTATCCTTTCATATATATACTTATTTATTAGATGCACCTTTGTCATAAGGAATAGAAGTAGAATAAGTGGGAGGAGGTTTTTGGGCATTATTTAGGGATTTATTAAGTTTTTTAATTCTATTATTATATAATTGGTATATAAATTTACAAATATCAATAATTTTGTTAAGTTCTTGTTTTAGAAGGTCTTGGTTGGAACAAATATTAAGTGCACGGTTAATATAGGCCTGAATAGTAGAGATGGGATAAACAGTTACTTTTCAGTAATAGGTTACTTCATTCCATACTACCTTTGGTAATAGGTTTTTGTAACATTTTTATAACATATTTACTTTTTAGTTTATATATGGCTAATGTCTTTCTAATTTTTTCGGAATGATATACAATATATACATGTGTCCTGCATAGTGTATGTGGTTCATGTTTTTAAGTCCCAATGCTTTTGAATAGTAATCTTCACTTTATTTAACACTGAAACTTCTTCAATTAAAAAAAAAAAAAAAAATGCTGATATGAAATAGTGGTAGAGTCAAAGTTTTACACAAATGTTCGTCCCAATCATATAGACGAAAACAGAATATTTCAAATAATATCAAGAAACACGTACACGAGTGCCGTTTTCTGGAAAAAAGCATTCTTATATTATAAGCCATATATGTAATTAAGAAACAAATAATAATAACAAATTTTTAAGAAACATTTTTAAGGCATCCCAAATTTTAAACTACCAAGTAATTGTCCCTCTTGATTTTCCGAATAACTTGAACATTCCAGATTGACAAGAAAATTAATGTTTTTCAATCATATTTAGCAAACAGTCACTTTGAATATGTTTTCTAAAATTAGAAACACTTGTTTAAAAATATAAATTTTGCTTGCAAAAATTGCAGAAAATTATGTATTTTCTCAAACACTTAATTTTAACATAAGAGCATAATTAAGTATTCTTAACACCTTTACTCATTTTAAATCATTAAAAATGGTCTTGAGAAAAAATCAGATTTAAAAAAAAAAAGCTAAATATATATATATATATATATATTCAATTTTCTTCTCAAATTATTCTTAATTAAACTCAAACAATATTCTTGATAAAACCACAATAAATAAATGCTCCCGAACACTATCCCTATGCAAATACACATTTTCAATTCCATCTGCTATAAGCAATTTCAAATATAAACAAACACTCCTTCCTTTTCCTTATCACACATTTTTTCTAAAACCTTCCATCATCTCCTGTAACATCTGTTTGCAATACGCAAGCAAATACAAACCTATACTCTGTGTAAGAAAAATAGACCTGTCAAGGCCACCTCTGAGGGTTCTTCATTGTCCCGTTACCATGGTATTACGGGACGCTAACTTCCCCGCGTCTTTTTTTCCTACATAACTCTGTTATCTTAGCAAAAGTAAATGGGGAGCAGATTAGTTTTTTTAATGTTAGTAAAGGATACATATATAAATATAAGGTTATCTCTTGTGCTATCTCTTTCTTCTCATTATTAAAAAAGAAAATATATAATTATGAATTTTTCATTTATTAGCTGAACAAAGTTAATTTTCTAATATACTTTGAAAATTTTAATTTCTTTATGGGTTAAATCTTCAAACTTTTTAATTTAGGGACAAAGAAATTGCAAAATGTTTTTTATTTTTTTACTCATATTATATCTGTGTTCACACCGGAAAGATATGTAGAAAACGTTTGAATATAATTAATCTCATAACCAAAATTTCATTGTGATAGCTGCATTTTCCAGACCACATATTATTATATATTACATATAAGAAAAATAGATATATTTTCATTTTTACTTCTTGTATAAGAACAATAAAAGGTATAAAATAAGAAAATAAGTGTTTCAAGATTAAAAAACAAGAAATACTTCCAGTTTTACATGATATATGCAAAAAGAATATAGCAGTTAGACACATTCTCAATTATAAAGATTAGTTCCTTCTATGTTTATCCTTGACTATATATAGTTTTTAAATTTCATGTATCATTATATCATATATAGAAAAAAATTATAGTATCAGTTATTTATCTGATATTGTTATTGTTTTCAGGATCAGTTAAAACAAGACGAAATCAAAAAAGAAAATTTCTGTGATTAACATAGATTATCAATGCCAAGAGGTATCAATGGTCAAAAGATTCTGCACTCGAAGCTAGTAGACAGGAGGTGCCGGGTTCGAACCCAAAAAACGCTCGTAGTTCTATTCATTCAGAGTTTTCCTTGTTTTTCTGCGAAACTGGCTAAATATCCGAGTAAATATGGAACAATTTGGTCTTAACCCATGCACCGCCACTTCACTGCATTTTTAAGGTTTGAATAAAGTTTGCGGCCACGAAATTTTAATATAATTTTAGGATAACCTTTGATTTATTTAATACCTAAAACTATATGACTAGCATCAGCAATTCGTTTATAGAGCAGTGTAAAATAATTTTTGTTTTTTTAATAATCATACTTTTTAGCTATAGAATTATTTATTCTTATTATAAAATAGCTTTAAAGTCAAACTGACCATTCCAGTCGTTCTAATCTTAAAACACTAACTTAACTGTTAATAGCAAACAATACAAAGAAATTAATTTTTCAGATTTATTCTAATTTAAAATTATATTTTTAAATAATAAATTTTTAAATAATATTTTTAAATTGTATATTAAATATTTTTAATTATCTAAATTTAAAATAAAAGTGAGTTTTTTTAAACCAAGAGTTAAGAACTATATCATGAATTTGAAAATTAAAATTTAATTAATGATGATAATTGTGTGAAGTTTAAATCCGATTGTTTTTACAAAAGCTTGGCTGTCCTTGAGAGGTATTTATTAGGAATCCTTGCTAAAACTCACAAAAATTTCGAAGAAAACCATGGTAAACTCCAAATAGCTAGGACAATTACCGCGACTTGGATCCGACCTCGACCTTGCCTATCTGCCAGCTTGGACAGCAAAACCAAATGTGGAGTAACATTGACATTTCGCTAAAATAGTTATTTTAGGAAAGGTTTCTGTTTTTCTTCAAAACGTAATTTAGTGTATTATTTATCTATTTATTATTAGTATTTAGCCTTGGATACAGCTTAGCCCTAAAAAGAGCTTTCTTAGCCCTTAGAAGGGTTTTTTTAGCCTTTAAAAAGATTTATTTTAGAGCTTTGATATTTCGACCTGGTGATAGAACTGATTCTTCCCCCTTATATTTCGTCAATTCTACAGTAACTATAAACATGATAAATAATCATCTTAGATTGTTTACTTATATCAAGACTACCAGTAATAGTAAATGATATAAACACTTAACGATGAGAGAAAAACTAAATGCTACGGATCCAAAGAACAAGTGAAAGAAAAATGTATTGTATGTGAATGAAATATTCTCCTGGTCAAAGAATTGCTCAAATGGGGTGGGAAAAGAATGAGCGATAACAAGATCACATGGGTCATTTCTAGGAAAGTTGAGGAGGGTCTAGTGACCTTGACAGGCCAATTCAGTTTACACGGACTATAGCAAGTGTAATCCCATTCCCCACCTTCATGACGAAATAATAATAAACATTTAGTAATCACCCCTTATCTATCTCATGCTAGCTGCTTAAATTAACATCCTGACAACATTTCATTAAATTGTGGTATCAAAGTATCTTGCACGTTACATGTCATGCGAACATGTAGACTATACTATGTTTGGCAACCAGGTCCAATAACATTCAGTTTAAAATTAATGCTTTGAATAAAATATTAGAAAGATGTAAAAGCAATCAAAGCTTTTACTTATTTCAAAAGAATATTTGAATCTATGAAGAATATTTGTATTATACGAAATAACCATATGAATTTGTTATTGAGATGATACAGGTATTTTTCCAATTGAAGTAACGAATTGGTAGTTTTGAATTTGACTCGTTACTTATTACTTCCGTTACTGTATTACCAGGTGTCAACCACATGCAGCAGAACATCGAACATTTAAGAGGGAAGCGAAAGATGTTACTTTTTCTCGGTCTAGTTGTTTTTGTATGGTTTGGATTTCGCTAGTTGTGGTGTTTATAGTTTATTTTTGTAAATTCATTATGGGAAAGAGAGTATTCAAACTTGTTACTTGTATAATGCTTTATCATGTAAGTTGTTCTTGTATGATTTAAATGGCGTTTGCAATTTTGTTTTAGAACAAAGGAAAAGAAGTAAATTCTCGAGGATTTTTTTCCCCTAAAAATATGATTAGAGAAGTATGTTCATTTACTTAAAAAAAAGAAGAAATCCATGTTATTATTATCATTATTTATTTTTATTTCTATTTATTTTATTATTTTTTTGTGTGTGTGTGTATGCTATGTGCATGCAGAGAGATAAGATGGAAGTGTTATTTATTTAATAGGATCTTTTCAGTAATATATTACAGTACTAATAAGTTCTTATATAATAACAGTATTATTTATTTTATTATGTGAAATAATGCCAATCTCTACTGAATAGCAGCAATTTTATAACGAAAAGGAGTTTTACATCTGTTGTTAATAACTTCATTACTATTGTTAAGTTTACGATAAACTGTGGTTTCAATTTTATTAAAGTATTTTAGAATAGTGACATCAAGAAAATTTAAACTATTGATTTTTCGATTCCTAAAGTGAATTGAATATTGCTATCAGTTTGATTGAGATTATTTAAAATTTGTTCAGGGGGATTGAATTATCAACAACGGCAAATATATCGTCAATGTATCTGTACCAATATTTAATATTACCAAACTTTTCAAAAATAGTGTCTTTAACAAACAGAGCTTCAATTCAGCTTCAATTTTATTAGGATATTTTAGAATAGTGACATCAAGAAAATTTAAACTATTGTTTTTCTTTCTATTTGTAAAGTAAATTGAATATTGCTATCAATTTGATTAAGATTATTTAAATTTTGTTCAGGAGGGATTGAATTATCAACAACGGTAAATATATTGTCAACGTATCTGTACCAATATTTAATATTACCAAACTTTTCAAAAATAGTGTCTTTAAGAATATGAAGCTTCAATTCAGCATCGAAAAAAACAATAGTTAATAGAGACTAACTGTAAATCAATTAAAAACCAAACATTTGAGTACAAACCCGTTGAGTAAAAATTAGCTTAGAATAGAAACTATTGATCATTTTAAATATTTGGGATCAATCTTACAAACAGATGGTTTTTCAGATAGAGAAATTGACAGGAGAATTGTCGAAGGCAGAAAGGTTATTGGTATGCTGAACTCAGTTCTGTGGAGCAATAATATCATTGCAAGTATGAAAAGAAACATTTACAATACAATATTTCAGAGTATTGTTCTCTATGGTTCCGAGGCCAGGACTTTGAAAAAGAGACAGAGATTATTGGTTACGGAAATGGACTTCTGGCGAAGATCTGCTCGAAAGTCGAAATTAGAAAGGATTCGTAATAAGATAATCAGAGAAATGATGAGTGTTCAGAAGAATATTGTCCAGAAAATTGAGGAAAAACAGCTCATTTGGTTTGAACATGTTATGCGCATGAGACAGGAGGCTGGCATGGTTGAGGCAATGTCAAATCGTGGCCTATCTATTGATGAAAGTATGAATAGAGATTTTTGGCGAAGAGGTGTCCTTGGTTAGCTTGTGTGTGGGTTGCCGATAACCGCTTTTGAGTAAAAAAATCTGACTGATGATGATAATTCAGTTTTCACATTGCAGAAGTTTATCTAAGAAAAGTTTGAAATTTAAAACAGAAGCCCATTTTGACTTTGAGATGATGCAAATCCGAGGAAAATCATTACTGAAAATTATAGAAAGGGTAGAAATGACACTAAGCTATTCTCATATATTACTACAGTATTAATTAATTGCTGTTAGAAAGGGGGGGGAAAGGTACAATTAATCATGAGTAATTGCAGAATTAAGGTTATTGTTATTATATTTATTCCACTGCTTTTATTCTTTGAGTCTGATTGGTACAATAATGCAATACTTTTGCGACAAATTACCAAATCATAGTATTATTTCTCTACTGTTTGTGGAAAAAAATACATATATGCATATATGTATTGGGGTGTTTGAATATATTCGTAGCGTTTTCTAATAGATGACGTGACAAGTGGCATTTTCCAATAGATGGGGTGACTAGTATTCCCCATAAACCTACTATCATTGAGCATCGTTATTAGTATATGTCATCTGGTTGAAGCTTAAATAACGAAATTTTTTACTTCATCGAATATGTCTAACTTTGTGCCAGATAAAGTGTTTTTTTGCAGGGAGTTCTACTTCATTACTTTAACATGAAGAAAAGCACTGCTGAAAGTCATTGAATTTTAGTGGAAGTTTATGGAGAGCATGCAATAGTTGAACAAACGTGTCGGAAATGGTTTGCTCGATTTAAAAGTGGTGATTTTCAGCTGTTAGACAAGGAACGACCTGGGCAGCCGAAAAAATTCGAAGATGAAGAATTGAAGTCATTGCTCAATGAAGATCCATGTCAAACGCTTCAAGATTTAGCAGAATCGTTAAGAGTTGACTTTTCAACAGTCAGCAAACGCCTTAAAGCCATGGGAATGATCCAAAAGTAGGGAAATTGGGTCCCATACGAACTGAAACCTAGAGACGTGCTCGTCCGCATGTTGCAAAACTGGTCAAAACCTACATCGAAACGACCAAATGGGAGGTCCTACCTCACCCGCCGTATTCTCCAGACATTGCTCCATCTGATTACCACTTGTTTCGGTCGATAAGCCATGGCCTGTCTGAGGAACACTTCACTTCTTATGAACATTGTAAAAAATGGGTCGATTCTTGGATTGCCTCTAAAGACGATTCGTTCTTCCGACGCAGAATCCGTATGCTGCCAGAAAGATGGGAAAAAGTAGTGGAGGTCAGTACTTTGAATAATCTATTTGTAATTATTTTTGCACAATAAAGCCTGAAGTTTCGAAAAAAAAAACGCTACGAATTAATTCAAACACGCAATATATAAAAGAAAAGAAACATTTTATCATGGTTAACTGCTAAATTATATAATTGTCTTTGCTGCTAATTCCCGAAATATGAGATTATTTCACAATTTTTTGTCAAAATATGAGATCATTTCACAGTTGTTTCAAAGAAAAAAGGGAAAAAATGTATTATATTAATTTCTGAATATGTGTTTTTTTTTTTTTTGTCATCAATCTCGAAATGTATGATGATTTCTTCAAAAACTGACAAATTTTGAACCTTTCCAAAGCTGTTTAACGAAATGTGGCATTATTATTTATATTTTTTTCCATAAATCAATAAAATTTCTGAATTTTTTTATATTTAATTTCCACAACATATTGTATTATCGTGATCTGTTGCAGAAATGTCAAATATTATGCCATGATTTCATTGTTGTTTCGGAAAAAAGTTTAATTAGAGCTAATGGGCTCTCTTCCCAGCGTCATCTGCTCAATCATGTGATACAGAAAAACAAAGAAGCAAATTTAGTTAAATATTGTTCTTAAGAACGAAAGTATTGCCGTAAAATTCCGATAGTAACCCCCCCCCCCCCTCCTGAAATTTGACTTACTTCACTTTTTTGGAAAAGTTCGTTTATAACCCCTCCTCCCTTACTTTTGGTTCACCATTCTTTCATTTTCCCCATGAGGGTTGCAAACATACTTTTTTTTTTTTAACTTCTGAAGTCATATTTTTATTTAGAAACTTTAATTTGCATGTAAACGTATCCAAGTGTTATTTTTACTCATCTTTTAAAAGTAAAATAACTCCAAATAAGAAAAATATGGCATTGTTTACATACTTTAAACTCCAAAACATTAACTGCTATCCGCAAGCAGCCATGACTTTCGCAATCTTGCTTATGCAACTCTGTTTTTGCGATCACAACTCTTTTCTAAACTTTAAATTCTCTTTTTAATTTTAAATCATTAAATAGCTTAATAACTCCATAATAGTACTTGCATATGTAACTTTAATAGTTATTGTTCACCCTGTTTTGTTCTTTCATATCAGTTAATAGCAGTGCAATTAACTGTTAGCGAATCTTCTCGACTGCTTCGCTTTGTGATCGCAATTTCTTTATCACATGTTCATGTCTGTGTCTATTATTCCGAATAAGTTTTCTTTATGTTGTTAAAATAAAAATTTAAACTGATTAATAAAAATTGTTTATTATTAATAAAATTTAATAAATAATAATCAGTATTATTATATTGATAATACAATTTAGTAACCATTAATATATAATATTAATAAATTTATACTTTTAAAAAAAGACTGTGGAACTTCCGATTATAACCTACCCCCCCCCCCCCCCTTCCGAAGTCGTCTTTTCTGGAAACTTCAGATTATAACCCCAGAGATGCCAAGTTTCAATAAGAGCTATCAGCAATCAGAGTTATACACTTATGCAGTGGGGAGACGCTAACCGCGTCACGGAATATTTTTTAAACACAAGCTCACATATAATAATGAATTGCACTGTCTTTGTAAAAAAAAACACAAATATATTAATTAAAAAATTTCTAAAACAAAAGTAAATAAATATGAATTTCTTTACCTTCTTACAAAATGAAAGATTTTTTTTTTTAACCTGCTTTGGAGGAGGGGGGGGGGGGAGAGGGGGTTACAAAAATGTACTTTATTTTATTTATTATTTTATAAGTCACTTTTTTATAGACAACTGTTTTTGTGGCATTAAATACTAAAACATTGTTCTTTTTTTTTAATAAAACATTTTTATTATTATTTTTTTTTTCTTTAGTACTTTGCATAAAATCTAACACATCTTTTGTTTGATGATACAATATGTATTTTAAATTTATTAAGGAAAAACAAATAGATTCATCAAGCTCAGTAATAACGCCTACAAATAATTACATATGAGAGAAATATTGAGCACTTTTATCACTTTTTTGGTTCTAGAAACAATCTTTGATCACTAGCTGGAAAGCGGGAGGAGCAGTCAAAATATAAATAATTAGATAAATGAGAAATGAAACAATTCTACTTCTTTATAGGTTCTAGACTTTAATAAAGCAAGTTTAAAATGAATATTGACATTTATGTTGCTGATGGAGAAAAATTGGGAAACTAAAGGCTTCTGCAGAGCTTTTAATCGACGATGGCTGGTAGGAGATAAGAAAAGGGGGGAAGGAGTAAAAAAATAATTACATCAGCAAGAAATATTGTATAATTCTATTTCTTTATAGTTTCTAGAATCTTATAAAGCAAGTTTAAAATTAATATTGACATTTATGTTGTGGATGGAAAAAGATTAAGAATCGGAATGCTTCTGTTGTGCATTTGATCGTCAGTGGGGTCTTTTTTTTTATTTTTTTAACGAATGATATCCGCGACTTTTTTAAAAGCATATAATCCGTAATTTTTATATGTTGTCCGTAATGCCGTAATTATTGCCGTAAATCCGTAATAATTACGGACAAATCGTAATACCTGGCATCTCTGTAACCCCTCCCCCAGTTTTGACAAATTTCCCCTTGTAAAAAAAAAAGGGGGTTACTATCGGAATTTTATGGTAATATTTAACATAAAATAAAAGTAATACTGTGCATTTGTAAACAGTAGAATAATCGTATTTGTGAGTTTAAGAATTTTTAAAAACACTTTATATGTTTATTTATTTTCACAAGTAAGAATCGATTTTTGTATGTTGTAGTGTAACTATTACATTAACTGATCTAGCAATAAAAAATGGAATGTTTATGGATTATAACTTGAAATTAATTTAAAATGTTTTAAATGAAATTTAATCGTGTAATGATGTTACAACAAGTTAATTAACTTAGCTACTGGCCAAAATGGCTTTACACTGTACGATGTTGCACTGTTAATGATATAAGTACCAAAAATCAGAATACTTAACATGTTCTCCATCAACATTAATAACAAATATAACAAAGTAAATGATGATTGTAAATGTATACAGCAAACAAAAGATGATGAATAATGATTTAAAATAAGGATGTATAAAAAAAAAAAAAATAACACAGATTAAATCTGTTTGAACGAAAATAAGAATAGAAAATGTGTTATTTCAGTGATTGCTAGATTGCTATACATATATATAGACTTTGCTCTTTGTTTAACTATGTCATGTGACCTCTGATGTCAGGTGGGAAGAGCCCATCACTAAAATTAGTCATATGTTTTGCCACAGATTTCAGAAATACCTGAATATTTCAGTGCTAATTAAATTTAAAACTTTTTTATAAGGTTACTTCTGAGCTATGTGATTATCTCACCAAAAATCAACAAAATCTCCACTTTTTTCTTATGTTTGCCAGAATGTGCAGTCTTTGTTGAAATAAGTGTTTTTTATTGCCGACAATTCCCGAAAACTGTGATTCTCTGTCAATCAGCAAAATCACAGTATTTTCAAAGCATTTTTTGAAAAATATTTTTATTTGGTTTTATAGGTACATTAATTATGATTTTGGCAGCTTCAGTGTTAATTTTATTGGATGCACCTTTGTCATAAGGAATTGAAGTAGTATAAATGGGAGGAGGTTTTAGATTATTTAGGGATTAAGAATTCATAGTGATAAAGATAAAATTCATAATCTAGAAACTGGGGGGGGGGGGGGGGGGGGGGGGGGGGGTTCCCGGTTCCTACAGAGGTATGCAACGCAAATTAAAAGACAGGCTAAAACAGCATCTCAATGACATTAAATTCAATAAAAATACCACTGCCCTTGCCCAGACTCACCAAAATGAAAATATTGATATTGGTTTCGATAATATAAAAGAACCCTCTAATTACAATAGCCACTGTTACGCAATAAAAAGGAAAGCAGTTGAAATTATTGCCTGTGAAGATGCCTGTAACTCAACTGAGGCCGAGATCGATGTTAGATGGCACTGTATGATGAAGCTTGTAAACAGGAGTATTTCGTGGAGCAAGAATCATTCACCTATGATTATGGCCATGAGAGTGTTTGGCCGAAAGTTCTCAGGTATAAATTGTAAGTGGTCTTTATGGTATTATTTCTATCTAATTGTTAACTTTAACATATTAGAATTTCAAAAAATCATCATCATCATAGATTTATAAATTTTCTTTGATATAAATAATCAAACTTATTAAAGGATATCTTCATAGATAAGAGATTTTTGGCAGCAAGTTATTTTAACATTTTAGAATTTCAAAAAATCATTCTTAATTTTCTTTGATAAAATATTATAAAATTTTTAAAAGGATTTCTTCATAGAAATGATATATAAAAAAAAGAAAAAAAAAGATATAAACAGATCAATGAGAAATACAAAAAATAAAAAAAGCATTTATTAAACTAATTATTAAACATGGATCAATGTTTTTTCTGCTTAACAATATTTTCATATTTTGATTTGCTTCTGTACCATAATAAGAAAGGAATTCCTATTGATGGTAAATTCATTACAGCAAAAGCAGCCCAATCCATCTGAAAAATAAATAATAATTTTAATTGTAAAATCTATTATTGTAGTAGGATATAAAACAAGGAGAGTGTAACATTAAACACTAAATAAATCTTTTTAATTATCTATTTTCTAGAAATAGAGATAATTAACGGGGTAAGGGGAAAAAGGGAAAAATATTGGTGCTTACACTTTTTTTTTTTTTTCAAAAAACAGCTTTAAAGTATATATATTCTATAGAAAAAAATTATTTTTCAACAGTTTATTATTTAATATTAAAACCATTTGAGTACTTCAAATTTATTCTTTTTTCAAAACGGTACATTTAAACAATCTTTGAAGATTACATTTTTGTGATTTCTAAATAGAAATGTGCTTCTGTAATAAATCTAGTGCATAGCATAAAAGCTTTTCAGTGCAAAGTAATAAACAATATTATTCATCTTTAAGGGAAATCAGTAGTTTTGCAAAGAAATAAAACTCTAAAAATATATTAAAAGCATTAAAAACCTTTTTAAAAGTTACCTCATACTAGCACTCTCTGCCGCTACCCGCGGCTTTCTTCAGGTATGCTGTTTTGAACTGCACTCGGCAGTGAATGAGAAATGACCTCTATGCGAGAAACATTGATATTATTGTGAAGTGTGTCACAAAGAATAACAGAGTCATAGAAGTATTTCTGGTATGTTCTAAAAGTTTCAATTTCGGGGTTTAAATTCAGTGTAAAGGAATTGATTTCTATAGTTACTAAAATTTTTACAGACTTATTTGTTTTTTGTAAGTATGACTAAAAGTGATAAAATTTTAGACAATGAAAATTTTTATTAGTCTTGCTAATCGGTTTAATTTTAGTGGGGTTTACTAAAATTGGCAAAATTATTTTGTTCGTAAGAATATCTCATAGTCTTGTTAGTAAGAAGAAATATACCTGCCATACAATAATTGCTTGTGCATATTTTTTAAAAGGATGTTGACAATACTGATTGTAAAAAATCGTGTAGTTTTTGCAACAGACATTGTTGCAGCTAAATATTAAATTCATTCCATATTTTTGGTTATTTATCTAAAGAGATTGATTGCATCATTTTTTTAAAGAAATTAGTACAGAGAAAAAATTAAGTAAAAATACAACTGGAATGGTATTGTCAACTGGAATGGTATTGTTATCATTGTTATTACTATTTGTATGAGTTTCTTTGAATGTTAAAGTTAGAAACGATTTATAATATGCTTTTAGAAGAAAGATTATCATTATCACTTTGAGTTTGAGTTAATTTAAATAATTCATTGCATTTTTATTTATTTATTATTTATCATTATTATTATTGTAGGGAAAATTTAACAGACAGAATTAATACCTGAGAGTAGTATAAAAAGAAAATTTATATGTCAGTGTACGACTATGTCTATATTACTATTTTCATTACAGTTTAGTTAGTTCAGAGGCAGATCTAATGGCCGGGGGGGGGGGGGGGGGGGGGGGGGGGGATATCGTCTGTGCGTGTGGTTAATTTCAGATAATTTCATTTTCCAGTATAAATATCTGTACTTTTCTAAATATCGTCTGCTTATTAATTGCATTTTTCTCTCTACATGTTGGAAAACTTTGTATTTCCACAACTAGAAGAGCTTCGGCCACATGTCTTTTTGCAACAAGATGGTGCACCACCTCATTGGGGTACCATCGTTCATAGTTCTTTGAATGACCATTTTCCAGGAAGATGGAATGGGCGAGGAGGTCCAATTCCTTGGCCACCCAGATCACCTGATATAACGCCGCTGGACTCTTTCCTTTGGGGATTTGTAAAGGACAATGTTTACAGGAGGAGAGTGTCTAACATTGATGACCTAAAAGTCAGAATTACAACTGTAATAGCCTCTGTGGATGCCGACATGCTTGCCGCTACCTGGCGTGAAATTGACTATCGACTTGATATTCTCCGTGCGACGAAGGGGGCACACGTGGAAGTTCATTAAAAAATGTCATGAAACTTTTTGAGTCTATCTAACGATTTATGTTATTAATTTTAATCTATCTTTATTATTTAATGAGTTATTAAACATCAAAATGGGTCTGGGACTTTATAAACACCCTGTATATCAATATTAATGAACAGTTTCACATATTTTCTTCCATTTGAGATTGACTGTAAGCTTCTACGCATACTTACATTTTGATTTTGCTGTTTTACTTCACTGATACGAGGATTTGAGAAATTATGAAACAGCTGTATGCTTGATTATAATGCTAATGTCTTTTATTGCATTATTCTGGTTAGTTTTTAATAAAAAAATTTATATTAATATGTGATTTTAAATATCCTTTTCTTTATCTCTCCTCAAAATTAAGGAAGGAGAGGAAAAATTACCTATTGATTTTATATATTAAATTTTGTTTTGAAATCCAAGATATTCCACTACTAAACAAATCAACATAACATAATTGTAAATGAAACTATTGTGACATTTTAGAATTATAAATGCACATACCATATGAGGTGAAAATTTTCTATCAAAATCTTTTGCTTGGATGATTACTGCTTCACCAGGCTCAGTTGAAAAAGCCACCTAAAGTAATGAAACAATATTATCATTATAAAACAAATAATTTAGCATGAAAATGTTAAACAAAATTATTTAAAAGCTTAAAGATTCAAATGAAATTTCTGCACTTTAGGAACATTCCACATTATTTGAAGTGTTTTCTCTGGGAAAATTTTCCTTACCTACACTAGAGCTATGCCGATCAATTTTTTTTAATCGAGTTAATCGGCTCGATTAATTCGATTAAAATTTTTCAAAATCCGATTAAAGTTTTCAAACTACGAAATTAAAGTAAAAACTTAAAATACTGTTCTGCCTACAGATTATTTTTTCTCACATATTTTGCTAACAAACATTCTAAGAAGCGTCCATCCAATAATGAAAAAGAAAAAGAAAACTTTAAAAAAATTACTTTTTTGTTGGTAGAGAAAAGCGGGAAGATGGTTCTTAAACAAAATGCCGTTTTAAGTCTGTGCTGGGGAAATACTTTTCGCAGAAACAAGAAGCTTAAAAAAAAACGGAAAGAGAAAAGGACTGTGAAGGACTATAAAGAAAAGGACTGTGATTTCTACTATCCCTTTGATGGGGAAGGTGTCAACTGGGTTTCACAATACCTTCAAGTGGTTATTGTCCGTTCAGAATTGCAGATAATAACTATGGAAACAGAAACAGAAAATAACATTCTGTTTTCTACTCTGAAATGATGAAGAAGAGTTGAAATATAAATAATGAAGAATTTGAGATTTTTTTATAATGATAATATGGAATTTTGAGAATTCATTTTAAAATAGTGGCAAGCGAGGTGGACAAAGCAGCTAGTATAAAATGAAAGTCTATGTAAATTCATCTAATTTTTCTTTCAAACTCAAAATGAATTTATTACAATAAAAATTAAATAAACAAAAATATTTATATAAAATTAACTCTTAAATTCAACAACTATTACTCTGAAAATTGATTTAAATTTTAGATATAAAAGCGATATAATTTATTATTATTATTATTATTTTCTTTCAGTCAAACATATATATAAAATAGTAATATTGAGAATTTTTTTTTTTTTTTTTTAAATATCAAAGTAATATTGAATGCAATATGAATATATGTTATTTCTCATCTGTACTCTCGAATAAAAATCAATTCATCTAATTTTTCTTTCAAACTTAAAAGGAATTTATTGCAATAAAAATTAAATAAACGAAAATATTTATATAAAATTAACACTTAAAGTCAACAACTATTACTCTGAAAATTGATTTAAATTTTAGTTATAAAAGAGATATAATCTTTATTATTATTATTTTCTTTCAGTCAAACATATGAATAAAATAGAAATATTGAGAATTTATTTTTTAAAATATCAAAGTAATAATGAATGCAATATGAATATGTTATTTCTCATCTGTACTCTCGAATAAAAATTTTATTTTAAAATATATTAGGAATGTGTTTTTTTATTATTTATTTGCATGTTTATTATTAGTATTAGTATTATTGTTTGTCTAAGGAATAAGCTATATTAACATCTATATCATTTTTATGGCTTGTTGTGTACTATCTGGAGGGGGAAAAATCACATAGGAAAATTTTATTCATCATTTAAATAAAATTATATAAAGAAAAATGAAAATCGATTAAAAATTCAATTAATCGACTAATGAACTACAATTAACACAGTTAAAACTGTTAATCGATTCCCACCCCTAACCTACACATCAACTTTTATTTTTTTTAAGTCAAACAATGATATTAATGCATCAAATTTTAATATACATATTAATCTAGTTAACTCCTTACAGTCCACATAGTGTAGATTATGACTGATTCTGTAGAATTTCAATATGATCAGATAGGTGAACAAAATCCAACGTCGATTATCTGAACACATCGAGACAGACCCTAGTTCAAAATCCCGAAAGTAACCCCCCCCCCATTTTTTTTTTTCTCCATCCAACAAAGCTGCATCCAATCTTCGGAAGCACTTACGGTACGTCGGCATTGCACGCACACCAGTAAATCTAGCTCACTGTTTCGTTGAAACCTGCTTTCGACCTTCAAAGTCAGCGCCTCTACGCGAGTGTCATGTGATTCAATTGCTCCTACCTGCTTGGATTTTAGAGTTTTTAAATCCAATCCCAAGCAAAGTTCTTTCCAAGCTCATCAGCCTTTAATATTTCCTTTTAAGTAAGTACTGTAAAATCCCAAAAGTACCCCCTCCATTGAATATAACCTCCCCTCCCTTTTCTTCATTTTTTTTTTGACAATTTTTTTAAAGAATCTTGATTATAACCCCCCCCCCCCACCTGAAATTTATCCATTTTGCTTTTCAAAAGGGGGGGGGTTACTTTCGGGATTTTATGGAAAGCAAAAGTTCGGGTAATTGGACAGACAATTTAAGGGATATTGTGACAACAGAAAACCACATGTACAGAGCTTTATCAATTTCATCATTTTAAGATCTTCTCATAAATTCTTGTTTTAAGCTTCTTTCCTCACTTTCAAGTGCCGTTATAAAATTTATTATGGAATCTTGATTCTTTTTTATTTCTGATATCATAGACTTTTCTACATCATACTCCACAGCTAATTTTGTACCTGCTTCGCCATTTTTAAGCCTTTCCAATATCTTAACTTTTTCTCCCAATGAAATAACAATTCTTTTTCGCTTGCCAGACAGCTTATTTTCACCTTAGTTCTAAATGAAATGAACCAAACTGTATCAGATCACAAGTGTAGTTAGTTAACTCTTCCAAGAAACCTGTCTTTCAATAAGCTGGACTGCAATGGCTTGTGGGGTCCTTCTTTTGCATTGTTCTTTAAGCTGTTACTTTTAAGAAGCAACATACCTCAATAGTTAGATTAACAAGTACTGAAAATTCTTGAGTAAAACAACTGATAACACAGACGTTTCCTTCAACTGTTCACAACTCTCAATTGCTTAATCCCATCCATCACTATAATCCCCCACGCCCTACGATTTTAAGGCATACGGCTATGCAGGGCTATTATGGTGTAAAAAGAACTATGTTAGGGTCACTCACTGCAAAGGTGACAAAAGAAGGATACAATGCGAAGGAGAGGTGATAGGAACAGGAATTTTGTGTTTTGATCTTGGTTATACCCCCTTTCACCAAGCATCTTTCACCTAAATCTGAAAAGGGGGGGGGGGAGAAATAGGCTTTTTGGATAATTGGAAGTTTGGATTAAAAAAAAAAAAAATAGTGAAATAAGCTGTTCGGATAATTGGAAGTTCAGATTTAAAAAAAAATATATAGTGAAATAAGCTGTTCGGATAATTCCGTAAAATCCCGAAAGCAACCCCCCCCCCCATCGAATATAACCCCCCCCCCCTCCCTTTTCTCGCTGAAAGTGAAATGTCTCCGTTATCCTGAAAGTAAACCCCCCCCCCTTTTTTTTTTCTCCATCCAACAAAGCTACATCCAATCTTCAGGCGCTCTTACGGTACGTCGGCTTTGCAAGTTAAGTTTGACATTGAATTAAGTTTTAATATTTATATATTATTTCTAATTTAAGTAATTTTTCATAAAGTGTCGGATGCATGTTATCAATGGAATCATTACACAGTTTTTTAACCTTTAATGTAAGAAATCACCTTTAATATTTCCTTTTAAGCAAGTACCGTAAAATCCCGAAAGTACCCCCACCATCGAATATAATCTCCCCTCCCTTTTCTTCATTTTTTTAAAGAATCTTGATTATAACCCCCCCCCTACCTGAAATTTATCTGTTTTGCTTTTCAAAAAGGGGAGGGGGGGGGGGGGTACTTTCGAGATTTTACGGTTAGAAGTTCAGATAATCAGAGCTCTACAGTATACTCTATTTCCTTTAGGCTGTCGAGTCAAGGCCACGCTCAGATGAACTATGATTTCACTTCTCCCGTCCGTTGCTAGGTTACTGAAGAAACGACGACATCTCTCTGGATGGAATTGAGCATGTGATCTCCCTCTCCGCAGAAGAGAGAAATTCCGTGGCTTGAACCGACTCTGCTAGGGAAAAGGACTATAGTAACAGGAATGCCACTCAAAAAATTTCAAAAAAGAGGAAATCACGCGTGAAGTAAAATTCCCGATATTTTTCATATATTTATATGTGAATTCTATAAATTTATACACAATAAAATAACTGATATATAAAGTATAAGTTGAATAAAATTAATTGAAAAATAGGTACTTTGCATCAGAAAGTTATAATATTTTAGGAATATAAAAGAATGTTGCTTTATCACAAATATATATATATATATTTTTTTTTTTTTTTTCAAAATAAACCATAATCTGCATATATGTCTAACTATCCAAAGTCTGTGTATATGGTAATCAATAAAATTACTTTAATATAATTTAAAACAATAATTACACAAGTAAGTAAATTCTTCTACCTCTTTATAAATTGCAGAAACTAATCAAATTTATCGTGAAACCGACACTTAATTGCACATTGAAAATTGCAGAGCTTTATCAGGTTGTTTAATGGCCGATTGCTGGTTTTAAGGGGGGGGAGGAGAGGACAATATAACAATGTATATAAAAAATACTGAGCAATACTACCTTTTTTAAAGGTTCTAGAATTCAGTAAAGTAAGTTCAATGTGCATATCAGTATTTATGTTGTGGATGGAGAAGGATTGGAAATTACATGACTTCAATAGCCTGTTTGATCGTCGATCGTTAGTTTGAGAGTTGGGGAACAGAAAAAATTTATAAAAAGCGGAAATCTGCCATTCAGCTGAAAAGTGGCATTCCTGTAGTAACCAAATATTTTTCATAATTCACTTTAAATTCAGTCTAACTGAAACAAACCTGAACTTCTTCGCTGTCTTCTGATGCTTGATATGTCACAGCAGTAAAATTATATAATCCAACTCTCAAGGGTCGAAGCACAACTGCATGAGAGAAATTTACACCACTAATAACACAGTTAAGGAACTTATCTAAAAAATTATTAAATACATAAACATTTTATTTTTAAAATATCCTTAAATAACACTGTATGTTTATCAAATTAAATTCTACAGATGCTGAGAAAAATATAATACAGTAGATTTTTATAATGCAAACCTAAAAACACAAGGTTGTGTTTTTAGGTTTACACATCATTAAACTTAGCTTGTCTTGTAAACATGGTCAAATATGGCTGAAACATATCAAAACAGAATAGTGTGTTTTTAAGTTACATTTCTTGGAACAGAAGTTTGAAAGATCATAACTTCCATTGTTAAATTTACTGTATAAACATAGTCAATATATGCCAGTACCAATTCGTTCATTATATTACTCATTTTCAAAGAAGGAAACTAATTGTAATTATAGCAATATTTCATTAAAAAGCCTGAAATTAAGGAGATAAAGGAAAACAAATGTGTCACATTTATTTCTCAACAGATGTAATAGTCTATATTATTTATAAAATCACACTTTAGTCTGTAAATTTGTCAGAATCAAAAAATTTCGTGATATCTTCATGTTTCACATACCATGAAAGTTGAAAATGACTTCAGAAAATTTTGTCTCTGTGTGTGTGGATGTGTGTCATGGTGTTCGTATATCTGTAACACTATTTTTGTCTGGGCATGACTTGAGAACAGCTGGACGGACTTCAATGGCACATGGCAGGAATTTAGGTTTTTAACCAATTTAAAATTATATCTATCAACTTTTCCGAAATTCCCCCGCGTTCTTCCCTTTAGGGGAGAGGGGAGACAAAAACACGTTTGTAAGCATAACTCAGCTCCTAATTACTTCAAAGTAAAGAAATTGCACATGGGGAGACTAGACATGAGTACAAATAAAACATTATCTGTGATTTAAGAATTTTCAATTTTTAAGGGAAGGGAGGGAAAAATCGATTTTTGGCAGGAAATTTCTAAAATTCCTGATTTTTGTGTAGAACTCTACCAAAAATGGAACAAAGATGTTGAAAAAAAGCTATGTGACTTTCTTAGGATATTTCCAAAAACACATTTTTGATTTTTTGAGGATTGCGTTTTTTTTTTTTTTTTTTTTTTTTTAAGGGGGGGGGGACAGAAGGCAAAAACACCTTTGTAAGCATAATTCGGATATAAATTACTTTACAGTGAAGAAATTGCGTATGGGGAGACTACACATTAGTACAAATAAAACATTATCTGCGATTTAGGAAATTTCAATTTTTAAGGGGAGAGCAAGTGGAAATCCAGTTTTGCCGAAAAATTAGCAAATTCCAAATTTTTGAGTAAAACTCTGCCAAAAATGGAACAAGGATATTAAAAGTAGCCATGCAACTTCATTAGGATATTCCCAAAACACGTTTTTAACTTTTTGTGATCTGCCTTTTTTTTTTTTTTTTTTTTTTTTGAGGGGGGATGACGTGTTACAAAAAACAAATTCGAGACACCCTTTTTAGCACTAAATTTGTCCTGGGAAATTTATGAGAGCTGCGGTCACAAAGTTTGGTGCTTGGATTGTTTATGTGTATCTGACACCTAAAGAAACAATATTTATTGAAATACCCCTCTCCCCACTGGGGGGACAGGAAGCAAAAAAAGTTTGCAAGCATATATCGGCCCCAAATTACTTCACGGTGAAGAAATTTCACATGATGAGACTAGACTTGAGTATAAATAAAACATGTACAATTTTGTTATTCTTGATTCTTAAAGGAGAGAGTGGAAAAATCGTCTTTTGGGGGGAAATTTCAGAAATTCTGGATTTTTTAGTACCGTATTTTATGGAAGAAACACTGTGGCGTTTACGATATTTTTTTAATCTTAAATAGACGAAGTCGTTAAGAAATACACTGTAAACATTCAAGAAAAATGCATTTGTTTTTAATTCCGTGAAATTACGCCAATGTTTACTTTATGTAATGTGCTTTTGAACATTTCTCGTTCTCAGACTAAGAGAGAAAGCCATCCCACCTCCTCAGAAAAATGGTTTGACCCCGTTTTGGCAAAATCAGTGCAGTGTTGCCAAACTGCGCTACAAGCAGCGAATCACGCTTTTTTTTATGACAACACTCAGTCTATGCCATGGAGGTGCTCCATGGTCTATGCATACGTGCACATTTACAATAAGACAAAATTAAAGCTCTGATTGGCTGATAGCATGATATGAACGATTCGGACTCATGAACGAGTCACCTTTACACCAGCGTTAACTATACATTTTTGTCTTTGGAATGGCAATAACATCTTTCAATCTGACGTCACTGAGCAAGCGGTTTATTTACATTCGTATTTCAGCTTAGCGTACTATTTGCCTTGTGTGAATTTTCATTTCTGAATTTTTGCTTTAGTAATTTTTTTTAAACACTTTAAAATTTAATTAAGGTTTATTTATTATTATTTTAATGAATGATTTCTTATTTATTTAAAATCGCAGCGTTTACAATGTTTGTTTTTGTTGATTAAGCTCATTATCGGCCGTGCGGCGTTTATGATGATTTTCCGGTGTATTAAGCTCACTTTTGAGAATGCGGCGTTTCTTCCATAAAATACGGTAGATCTCTACTAAAGATGTTACAAAGGTATTGAAAACAACCATGTGTCTTCTTTAGGATATTTCCAAAAGCGCATTTTCGTTTTTATGTGATTGTCGATTTATTTATTTTATTTATTTATTTATTTATTTATTTATTTTTTTTTTTGGGGGGGGGGAGGCAGTTACAAAAAAAGCAAATTCAAGACCCCCCCCCCCCCCCCCCCTTTTTAGAGCTAAAGTTGTCTTGGGAAATCTATGGGATCTGCGGTCACAAAGTTTGGTGCGTAAATTGTTTATATGTATTTGACACTTATTGTAACGGGATTTTACGAAATTCACCCCCTTACCCCCTTGTGATCTGGGGAGCAATAAACACGCATAAAAACACGTTATCCTGTTTGAATTCACCTTTAATCTTAGAATGGCAAATTTTGGTGAGTGGATGTTGATTATGTGTATGCATTATGTACTTTGGTGAGATTTCGCAAAACCGAACTTAGCTGCTGGGAAAGGGGAAGTAAAAATTGGGTAAGTTGCTGCCAAAGGCAGTGGGAACCCGGACTCCCCACATTGAGAGCGGGAAAAACCTCTACCGAACACAACGGGAACTTTAACTCAGGTTATTAATAATGATGTGAGATTTTGATAACTCATTTAAGTATTGTGTAAAGTGAAGCGGGCAAAGCCTGCTAGTTCTTTATAAGTATTTTTTAACTGCAAAATTCATTGTTTGTGTCTGAAAAGTCATGTGTTATATAGAGAATAGCATTATATAGAATTGCATTATAAAGATCTACTGTACATACCTTATTTATATTTAACTCATTCATTTTTATTATTTTAACTGAGTGCATTTAAAGATTAGAAAAAAAAAAAAAAAAAACAGGACATTTTTTAAGGAAGGAAAAAACACATTAAGCATTATTGTCTTTTACCTTAAAGCATGCATTAAACTGTTCTTTAAGTAAAGAATTGCAAAAATTTAGAGGAATAATATCAATAGATAAAACGTAGAAAATTAAAAAATATTTGAAACAATGAAATAAATACCATATTTATAACAGCTTTTGCAACTTTTACCCCAAAAATGTCACTTTTAAATTATTTAAAGAAGTAATTAGAAAGTACAAAATAGCTTAAACAGGACTTTAGCACAAAATATTTTTCAAATGCTAAATAGTTACTAAACATACGTTTCACAAAACTGTAAAAACTCAGTACAACAAATTTCAGATAACCATAGATTTGTGGAAAAATTCATTAATGCGAATTTTTTTCTTCTTTTTTTTTCAATAAGGTAACTTTAAAAATTTAAGTTCATTTACACATTGAATAAAACTGCATCATCACTAATATATATTTAATTTCTGTCAATGTGCAAACAAGTCAATAAAGACAGCATTTGTCATTGTGAACTGATTAATCCTCTATATATTAAGAAAAAAGGTTACTGTTGCTGGCATAAATTTTTTTTGTCTGCAACTGCATCTCCTTACGGTGGGCAAAGTCCTCCACATCATGAGCGGTATCAATGTGTGCCGAATATTCCAAGGATATTTCAGGTCGTTAGAAATTTCTATCACTTTAATTAACAAAGTTATTAATTAAAAACATTGGGTTTATAAAAGGTACTCTATTTGCTATCTTCCAAAAAAATTCTCTTATTATGTCATTTTCCACAGGGAAAATATTATCAATGGTGTAGAAAAATAAAAATAAAACAAAATAAATATCAGTGTTGCTACTGGTAACAAAGAAATTTATCCTCTGCAAATAAAAAGTTTTATCTAAGATATTTTTAATAAAACAATGAATTTAAAGTGTAATTAATTCTGTGCACACTTTTTTTTTTCTCCTTTTAGAAAATTGAATTTTTTACCAGCAATATTTTACGTGAATAATTAAGTATTTAACACCTATTCTTTTTACTATTAAAATTTTTAGTCAATTTAAGGCAAAATATAATACTCTCACTATATATTTCTAATGTACAGCTAGGAAATAATTTTACACATTTGAAAATATCTAGAAAGAAAAACAGTTTATTATTATTTTAATTTGGAAAAATCTCCTACAGCTTTAATATTTAATTCTCTCCTACCTACTTCTTAAAATAATGTAGGATAAAATGTACTCTGTTCTCTATAAAGTTTTAAGTGATTTTTTTTTTCCTTCCCAATAATTAGAAAATTGATATGTATCATAGAAATGTTCAATCCTGTAATAGTAAAATTTATCAGTGAGAAATTAGAAGATGCTATCATTTATAAATTAGTTTGAATTTGACTATATATATATTTTAATGCCAAAATACATCTAAAGTATTTTCAAATATGTTTTTAAATAAAAAAGATAAATACATTTTAAAGTGGAAAAGAAATGTAGTCAATTATACAGATATTATTTTAGTTTTTTCTCTCTTACAAAATATTTACTCAAATATAATATATACTCAAAAACTTTCAAAAAAGAGGAAATCATGCACAAATTAAAATTTCCGACATTTTTTAAAAATTTACACGGGAATTCTGTAAATGAATACGCAATAAAATAATTGATATATTTAGTATAATTTGAAATAAAAATTGAAAAATAGGTACTAAATTAAATTGAAAAATAGGTACTTTGCAGTAAAAAAGTTATTTTAAGCAATATAAAAGAATAGTTCTTTATCAGAAGTAAAAAACTATTTAAAGAATTTCAAAATAAACCATAGTCTGTATATATGTCTGACTATCCAAAGTGTGTATATATAGGGTAACGGCTACAGACCATCGTGACATAACAACATTTATTTAAAACAAAAAGGGGACATTACATAAACACTTAAATTGCTGCATTTTACGAGCGGCAAACACCGTCTGTGTTTTACAGAACCACTCCACGTCAACTCCATAATTATACATTGGTTTACATCCAAGCGGGAGCGTCTTTCCCTCGACCACGATTAAACACCATCTGAATAAAACAGGTGCGCTTCTCGATGCGTGCGCATACATTGAAAGGATGATACAAACAGTGACGTAGTAATATCGTCATAACTACATAGCAGTGACGTCACACAATGGAAGTAAAGGTAATAATTGAGAAATATGCTTTCCCATATCGGCCATCATGACCAAGCAGGCGGCCTCGCCTGAAGGTTATTAAACAACAAAAAAAAAATTAAATTATACAAAAACAAAAAAAATAAACAATATACAACACTACATAATAGAATTATAGATACAGTAATAATATAGCTGCATTAATAGAATAAAAAAAATTGTATACATTACCAAATAGAAAATATTGTAAATATTACACTCAAAACCTGAATCATATCGTCAAATACTAAAATAAAATAAGATAAGATGTTAATAACATATAAGTAGAAAAAAAATAGGAAGATAATTTTCACCAAAAAAAAAAATCAGGCATTGAAAAATGTTCATGGAAAAAAAAAAAATTGTTCATTAAAAATAGAGTTTCTCTCATTTTGGTGAGTTCAAGTTCAACATATAATTAAAAAAAGAAAAAAAAAAAAAAAAAAAAAAAAAGTTTGATGCTGCACACAAAAATGTCCAAGGAAGAGTTCTTTTCAAAAAAAAATAAAAAGTCTTGAAAAAATATGTCAATTAAGTCTTAAAAAAAAAATAATAAAAAGTCCTGAAGAATGTTAAGTAAGTGTTTCACAAGTGTCGGTCCAAGGTTTCAGGAATTCAGCGCATGTGCTGGTCTTGAATGGGCCTTCCACGAAGTCACACTTGACGACGTCATATGTGTCGTTTGGTTTTATTTTGGTTATCTTGTATGGACCTAAAAATTTCTGTTTTAGTTTCAGACCAGGCCCGAACTGGGTGCGTTTAACTGCGACTAAATCGTTGATTTGGAATTTAGCAGCTGGTCGTCTTCGAAGGTTATACTGCCTGCGATTTTCTTCTTGCACTATTCGAATCTGCTTTTTCGCGTCAATACGCTGCTCCTCACGTTGCCTCTGGAATGTGTTTGTAGATTCGTCGTTGAGAAGCTCCAGGATCTTGATGTCATCTTTATTTTTCATCTTGGTACCGAATAGTAATTGAAATGGTGTCGTCTTTATGCTTCTTTGAAATGTCGAATTGAGGATTTGTTGGAGAGCAGGCACATGGAAAAACCACTTTTCGGGGTTGTCGGATGAAAGTTTAGATAGTACAGCGATGATAGTAGAATTTTTATTTTCAACTTGACCATTCGATCTTGGTAAACCTGCTGTAATTGGTATGTGGGTTATATTTTGCTCATGGCAATAGTTTTCAAATGCAGTGGAAGTGAATGCTGGACCTCGATCTGTTATGATTCTGGAGGGGTTACCGAAGATGGACCGTTGGCTTTCTAGTCGGCTAATAACTTCTGCGGCGTCTGTAGATTTAGTGGGGTACAGCCAGGTAAACTTGGAAAACGCATCTACAACGACCAATATATACTTGTATTTCTTGGATGTAGTAGCTAGGGGACCAAGGTGATCAACATGATATGTGTGCAGGGGTGCATCATCTTTATCAATTGGGTGGAGGAAACCATCTTGTTTACCTCGTTTTCTATTATAGAGTATGCACTTAATACAATTTCTAATGCAACTTTCGATTTTTTCTTTGAGGTGAGGGATATAAAACTCTTTAGTGATTAATTCTTGGGTACGGAGTGCTGCGAAATGTCCACGCTCGTGTGCTTCTTTAATTATACTATGCTGTAAGTCTGTAGGGACGACGAGTAAATCGACACCGTTCACTGTTTTATATAGAAGATTATTTTTTATAATGTAATTATCATGGGGTGTGGACTGCAAAAGCGTTTTTAATGCCTGAACTTCTTCATCCGATTGTTGAGATTTCAAAAGTTTGACATGAAGGCTATCTTGGATGATGAAACACTGTGGAGCTCGACTTAGAGCGTCCACATGCGCCATGCGGGAACCTGTTCGATGCTCAATATTGTAATGAAATTCTTGAAGGTACAGAGCCCATCGTGCAATGCGGGAATTTATTTCTTTTTTATTAAGTGCCTTGACAAACGCATCACAGTCTGTGATAATTTTGAAATTAGTTCCTAGAAGGTAGATTCTAAACTTTTTGAGGGCTTCTACCACAGCCAGAACTTCAAGTTCAAAACTAGTATATTTTCTTTCGTTATCAGATGTTTTCTTCGAAAAATAAAAGACTGGATGGAATTGATTATCATGCATGTTTTTCTGCAACAGGACTGCCCCCAAGCCATCTATAGACGCGTCTGTGTGTACCTCAATAGGGGAATTTTGATTAAAAATATTGAGGACTGGTTCTTGGGAAAGTAAATATTTTAATTTTGGAAATGCGGCTCTTTGTTCATTTTGAAATTGAAAAGGGGTGTCCTTACGCAGAAGATCACTTAAGGGTTTTGCAATGGTAGAAAAATGAGGGATAAATTTCCTAAAATATCCTGTAAGGCCAAGAAATCTACGTACGTCTTTAACATTTTTCAGATCTGGGTAATTTAAAACAGCTTTAGTTTTGGAAGGGGATGGCAAAAGTTTACCATTTTCTATTATGTGACCGAGGAAATCTATTTTTGTATGTAAAAATTGGCATTTGTTAAAATTTATGTCGAGTCCGTACTCGCTTGCTGTTTGAAGAACAGTTTTTAGACGTTCTACGGCCTCAAGTTCGTTACTCGCGGGAATTACAAGATCATCCATATAAGGGAGTACTATGCCGGCAGCAATCAGGTCTCTAAAAACGGCATTTATATATCTCATGAACACTGAAGGGCAGGAACTAAGTCCGAAAGGCATGTAGCGAAATTGGAATTGACCGTTATGGGTTACAAAACTAGTGAAAGGGCGGCTCTGTTTGTTTACGGGTACATGAAAAAATCCATTACGTAGGTCTATCGTACTAAAAATTTTGGCATGTTGAAGTCTATCCAAAATATCATCAATTAGGGGGAGGGGGTAGTGATCTTTAACTAACTTACGATTGAGCTTCCTGTAATCGATGCAAACTCTGTGTTTACCATCTTTTTTTCGAACAACTACAACTGGGCTGGCATATGGGGAGGACACTGGTTCGATAATACCATCTTTAAGCCATTCAGAGACTTGTGCGTCTACAATGTCTCGTTCGGTAAAGGGTAGACGTCGGGGTGAGTGAAAAATAGGTGTATCGTCAGTTAAAGTGATGTTAAGCTCAATGTTCGCAGTTTTGATTTTATTAGGTTTATAGGCCGACAACAGTTTGTTAATGTCGTTACGAATATATCGTGAAACATTAGGACCAATATCAAATTTGGGATTATCGTCAGTGATCGTCATGATAAAATTTGGATCTGCGGTACACTCATTTTGTTGTGAAAAACTAGAAAAAGTAACACCGGTGGGTGAAATGCTAATGTTCGCTTGTTGGATGACGTCACATCCAATTATAAGGTCATAAAATGTGGACACGTCGGGTACAACTGAAATAGTTGCTGAAAACTCTTGATCGTCTATAGTAATAAAAGAATTAAAAGTACCGATAACATGTATACGCGCAAAGCCAAAACCAGTTAAGGATTTATTAATTTTTGACAACGGTGGGGAACCTATTTTTAACCATACAGAATGTTTCAAAAGGGTTAACTGACTACCAGTATCAACCAAACCAGTTAATTCATTACCACTAATTTTAACTTGTTTACACATGTGAGAAGCATGCGATTCATGTACAGTGTTAACTCTATCTCTGGAAGGAGGTCCTTCATTTGCAGCGGTTCGGCGGCAATCGGTAGACTTGTGTCCAAAAAGACCACATGCAAGGCACCTAGGGCCACGAGAACGGTTAGGACAAAATTTAGATAAGTGACCGATATCGTTACAATTGAAACAACGTATTTTATTTTGAGATGCCGGACCAATATTAAATTTGGATTCGCGAGTGAAAGCTGATTGTGTGTGACCAGTACTGCGTTTTCGATTGTCATATGTTTGTTTATAATTAAATGAATTTCGTTGATTTAAGTGTATTGTATTAACAGCAGTTTCATAAATACGCAATTTTTCCTTAAATTCTGAAAAAGATTTGCTCCACAGAGAAGAATTTTTTCAGAGGGGTTGCCCTGTATACCTTGAATGGTGTACTGAATTACCGAAGAATCGTCAATAATGGAGTTACCGCGGTTAGCAATTTCGCGCATCGCTAAAAAATATTGCGTAGCAGTTTCATTAGAACGCATTTTTCTGTTTTCTAATTGTTTATGTATTTCGATGGATGGTATGGTATCCAAAAATTCAGAAATTAACGCGGCTTTAAATGACTCATAAGTATTAAGATTTCGTTGCGAAAATAAAAATGTTTTAGCAGAACCATTAATTAAACGTTTAGCAAAGATAAGTTTTTGTTGATCGGTAAGACTAGGAAATAAACAGAATTGTTCCTCAATGTCATTAAAGAAATTACGAATAGAATATGAATCATTTCCAGAAAAAGTTCTACATGTACTAGCCAAATCTCGAAGGAGGAACGAGAAATGATTACTCAAATCAGACATTGCGTCTGCAGTTTCATTCGGAGAAATATTTTGAACACTCGAAGGGAAAGTTACGCTTTCGGTTTCTGTTTGGGTTTGAGATTCAAAAAACAGAAGTAATAGTGGGAACATTCGAAGAGGGGATTTGAACAGAATGATTATTTACACTGAGATCGTCTTCGTCTGACAAAAAACTAGTATCTAATGTTTTCTGAAATTCAGATAAATTAGTAAGTGCATTAAAAATATCTTTACATAAATTTTCCTTACTACCGACTGGTTCTAAGTGTAGCGAATTAGCGACTGATATGAAATCGGACAAAGAAAATGTTTTTAAAATTTGTTCTTGATGTTTATTAATGTCGAAATCGGCAGTAAAACCGCTAAAATTTCGCATACGTTTACGCGATTGATGATCAAATGTTGGGTATCCTAATAGCGTGTTTATCAATTTTATGGTATTTGTTTTAGAATATTTCAAAGAATTTGCAACTAGCGGAAGGTCGCCTAATTTAAGGGCCATTTTTAGGATGCAAAAAACATAAAATAACAAAACCGAAGTAAATAATAAAAAAAAATTGTTCTTTTTTTTTTTTTAAGTAAATATTGGGGAATAAAAATGGATTAAAACCAGAACATATATATTTTAAGAACAATAAATAAATATTGGGGAACAGAATATCTTTTATTCATGGAAAGTAATTAAATATGGGGGAAGAAAACTCTTTATTTATACAAAAATGAAGAAATAAATAATTGTGAAACGGGCATAAAACGGCAAGAAATTAGTTTGAATCGAAATTTAAACTACAAAGAAAAAAAATCTTTTATTATTATTATTATTATTATTATTATTATTATTATACTACTATCATGCAAAGAAAAAAAAAAAAATGCATGCGCCTACCTGACATTAAGGCAGTCCTGTGCAGAGCTGATGAATTTATTACATCGAACTATCATCCATCGGGGGAAAAAATATAATGATGAGCAATCACATTTATTTGGAAATTATCTTTCACATTAGATTACGTCTGTTATGGAACATGCAGTAGATGAAGCGAAGAACAATTGCAGAACACTTGAGAATGCAGAAAAAAAATGAATAGCTTCGTAAGAAAAAATCCAGTACGTGATGAAAGTATATAACGTCTATTAAATATCAGCGAGACAGTTTATCGAATATAGAATACTACGTCTAGTTATTTTATTAAGAAAAAATAAATGAAACATTCGTCTTCACGCTACTGTTTTTTTTTTTTTTTTTGAAACCAAAGTAGCGACTTTTCGTGATGCTAGGGGTATTTCCGGATAGGTCGAGCCCCCAAAATATAGGGTAACGGCTACAGACCATCGTGACATAACAACATTTATTTAAAACAAAAAGGGGACATTACATAAACACTTAAATTGCTGCATTTTACGAGCGGCAAACACCGTCTGTGTTTTACAGAACCACTCCACGTCAACTCCATAATTATACAT
>CAWVNO010002321.1:0-47000 GCA_963930645.1 Salticus scenicus
TATTAATGTGCTTAAAGGATGTCGTAGTGTTGCGTGCCTTTTTGCAAATCTAACAAAAACAAAGATTCTCGGGAGAAAAAGATCTCATTTCATGAGTTCCCAAGTGATATGAAATTGAAAATAAAATGGATCACATCAATATCTAGAAAAGGTATAAAATATAATAAAGTGCTAGGGTTTTACATTTATTGATTTCCAGCTATGGTTGATCAGAATCTGCAAATAATTTCACATCTATCACTATATATATTTAATGTGTAAAAAATGAAACAAACAACCCTTTAATAAAGCATTGATTAATCATCCATAAACGCAAACAAACGCTGCTTAAAAGAAAAAAAAAATGGGAGACAAAATATGTTGATTCTATTAAATACTTAAGAGTTTCAAAAAACTATTGTACATTTATTTTGTTACAACATATATTACTCGTCAATATTTAAAAAAGTATTGTGCTTTTAACTTCATTGCAATATGTTATCTCAATAATAAAGCCTTTGCATTTTTCTTTCCTTCTCTTTTAATATCTAGAAAAGGTGCAAGAGTATTTCTCGATGTCTTCTAAATAAGATTCTTTTTTAACTTAATTGAAATATGTAATCTTCAGATTGTAATTGATTCAGATTAATGCTTAACTCACAGCTCAAGAATTATAAGCAATTGCAAGAATAATTATAATTGTGCTAAAAAATTTTCGCTTAATGCATTTCTCAATTTAAAGAGGGTTTTTTAGTTAAGTTTTCAAAAAATAAAAAATACTGTACACAATGAAATTGTAGAAAGTAATTATAATATAGATGATTTTCCACATTAGAAAAAAAAAAATGTAATTTTTTTATTTGATACTTTCAGATAGCTGTTTATAAATATTTTAAATTTACTCCCCCCCCCCCCACACACACACACACTTAGAAAAAAAAAATACTATTTTACAATTTTTCAACAGAATTCCAAATAATTCTGCAATAATTTTTAGGATTTAAAAATAATATGACTATTTTTCTTTCAATTTTAGCTATCTTTTATTTTTTACTTCCATTCTTCCATTATAAGTACTTTTGATAATTTTAAAACAAACTTAACATTTATATGTATTATATATATACATATATATTAAAAGCTTTGCTCCCACCAAGCAAATTTTCAAATGATACTTCTATTTAAAAATAATATAAGTATTTTAAAACTATTACTACAACAATATAAAATAACTATAAAAATTACTGATAAAGGTATTATATATGGGGCCTGATACAAAACAATATTACCAAAATTGCTCTTATATCTAAAAAATCAACAAAAACATTACTCAAAAAGTATTGATATTTTAATCAAGTATTTTATGCATGATGTTTTATTTCATATATATATATATATATATATATATATATTAATTAAATTTTTACTTTCTCTTTCTCATTTATATGGTAAAGAAAGTATTTTCTTTCCTCTTTTTTTTTTTGGGGGGGGGGGCATTTAGCTTTTCTTGTATTTACATATTTTTAAATCTCGTAAACCTGAAAATCACCTGTAATCTGTAAATGCTTCTAATTCACAAGTCATTTTTTAATATAAACAAAGAAATTTACAGCAAACATTTATGTCTTTAGCATTTACTACTAATTTTTGATGCAAGCATGATACGTGATCTTTCAAAATTTTATAATCACCAGCAATGTTTCTTTTTATGTGAGTGCAACATCTGTATCCATTAATTTTTTCTCATGCAAAAATTATATGCATTTATCAATATCCTGAATTGTCAGCATTTTTTTTTCTTTATGGAAGTTCAACATAAAAAACTCATTTTGTGTTGCATACATGTAGCAACCAGTTTGTTGATATTGTTTTATGCAAGAATTATATGTATTCTTCGAATACCCAGAAACTTCAGAATTGTGTTATTCTTTGAACTGCAGCATCTCTATTTGTAAATATTCTTTCACACAAGAATCATACGCCTTTTAAAAAGTATCTAGTATCATTGTGTCGTTTTTTGGAGCGCAACATCTGTATTTGTAAATATTTTCTCACACATCAATTAATACATCCTTTGCCAAAGTTCCAGAATCATCAGCATATTGTCATTTTTTTAACTGCAGCATCTGTATTTGTAAATATTTTCTTACACAAGAATTATATGCCTTTTGAAAAGTATCCAGAATCATTGTGTCATCTTTTGAAATGCAACATCTGTATTTGTAAATATTTTCTTACACATCAATTATACGCCTTTTGAAAAGTATCCAGTATCATTGTGTCGTTTCTTGGAGCGCAACATCTGTATTTGTAAATATTTTCTCACAACAATTAATACATCCTTTGCAAAAGTTCCAGAATCATCAGCATATTGTCATTTTTTTAACTGCAGCATCTGTATTTGTAAATATTTTCTTACACAAGAATTATATGCCTTTTGAAAAGTATCCAGAATCATTGTGTCATCTTTTGAAATGCAACATCTGTATTTGTAAATATTTTCTTACACATCAATTATACGCCTTTTGAAAAGTATCCAGTATCATTGTGTCGTTTCTTGGAGCGCAACATCTGTATTTGTAAATATTTTCTCACAACAATTAATACATCCTTTGCAAAAGTTCCAGAATCATCAGCATATTGTCATTTTTTTAACTGCAGCATCTGTATTTGTAAATATTTTCTTACACAAGAATTATATGCCTTTTGAAAAGTATCCAGAATCATTGTGTCATCTTTTGAAATGCAACATCTGTATTTGTAAATATTTTCTCACAACAATTAATACATCCTTTGAAAAAGTTCCAGAATCATCAGCATATTGTCATTTTTTTAACTGCAGCATCTGTATTTGTAAATATTTTCTTACACAAGAATTATATACCTTTAACATAAAACAACTAGCAATAACAATGGAAAAATTATTTGTATTTCACCATTTAAAAAATTAAAGGTAAGAATTTTTTTTTCGTTTTTAAATATTACTTTATTCGTGAATGATATTTTATGCTTAAATAATTATTTTTTAACTTTTCTAGTCAGCTTAGCATAAGATATACTTGTAATCCATATACTTGTAATAATTTTTTGTTATTAATCTTATTGTAGTTATTATTTGGGGGGAAAAATTAGAATTTTTTCCCCCTTGTTAATGAAACAAAATTTTCATTCTAACTCAAATTTAAACAGAAATCCTTTAATTCATAAATTTCATAACAAAATTTAAGCCTGGAAACAAGCCAGTAGTCATGTTATTATCTCATGTTTCATCCTTTCCCATTTCTATTTCATGTAATTAGATTTTATTTCTATCATCATATTACAATTAAAGATATGGATTTGAATTTCTTATAGTGAATTAAGTGTATTTGTATTTAGTAATCATTTAATTTGATAGAAAATAAGAAAATTTATTCAAGTGATATTAAGTATTTTTGAAATATATTAATTTCTCAATGCTCCATAAGTATTATTATTTACTATATTTCTGCATTACTTCTATTGTTTTATTTGACATATAGGTTTGCATTAGGGGAAAAAAAAAGCCTCTATGTATAAAACAAAATAATAATAATAATTTACTAAAATTTCAAAATGCTTTCCAATCTATATTTATTCATAAGTGATCCACTTAATTTTTTTGTGACCATACGCTTTATTTATAAATCATTTCATTCGACAGAGATGACGGATATTGATTTGAAATAAAATAAAAATATATTTCAAACATGTTTTGCGTCAATTAAAAGTGAAAAGAAAGAATAAATAACCCTCCCATTAACACATTTCTCCGTATATTAGTTCTTGTTTCTATAGACGATACGTAGTGACATCTATCGGCAGCAAGCGTCGATAAGCAGACGACGCTTCGGACAGCGTCTCTCGTAGGATTCTGCTGATTGGATAGGTCTTGTATAATAGATACCCAGGGTCTCGGGTAAAATCAATAATGTATGAAGTGTGACGTATTTTCTTTCAATGTAATCTTTGTCAACATAGGAAACAGAAAGCTGTATTTATTCATCCTTTTATTCTGTTTAAAACTAAGAAATAATACTCAAGCAGAAAAAAAAAAAAAAAAAAATTGTTATATGTATGAAAATTTTAAACCCAGGATTTGAATTTTAAAGAATTTAAAGAAAATAAGCATGTGAAAGAGTTAGAAAGCTTGTACAATATTTCCTAACAAACTCCATATTCTGCTTTTTCCTCTTAAATTGACGTTGAAATCAATATTAACAATTAAGTGTAATAAAGTATATTTCTTATAAATATGATTTGATAATTCTTTGCAATGATTGTCATTTAGTTTTACGTTTAGTGGTTTACTTTAAAAAATTGAGAAATATGTTTTAACAGATATTCTGGAAAACACCAAAATTCTAAAAAGTCTTAAGTGAAATATATATACTTTCATTTCGAGAAAAAATTATTTATTTGCGAAACAAGATTGGATTCACTCTTATTTTTCTTCTAATAAAAATATGAATGCACTCATTCATACAAGTGAGAAGCTATACGTCTGTGAAATATGTTGTAGAGGATTTTCGCAAAAGGGTCACCTAAATGGACATGTACGCATTCATAGAGACGAAAAGCCATATCAATGTGGAGTATGTTCTAGAAAATTTCACCGAAAGGAACATCTAAATGTACATTCACGCACTCATACAGGTGAAAAGCCATACATGTGTGAAATATGTTCTAAAGGATTTCCTGTACAAAGTGCTCTAACAACCCATCTGCGCATTCACACAAATGAAAAGCCATATGTTTGCAAAGTATGTCGAAAAAGATTTTCAGCAAAAAGTAGTTTAAAGACACATCTACGTATCCATACACAAGAAAAGCCATACGTGTGTGAAATATGTTCTAAAAAATTTTCTCGAAAAGGAAACTTAGATAAGCATGAGCGTTGCCATACAAAAGTACTACAATACGTGTGTGAAATATGTTCTAAAGGATTTAGTGAAAAAATATATTTGAAATTGCATTCACGCACTCATACAGGAGAAAAGCCATACGAGTGTGAAATATGTCATAAAAGATTTTCTTTTACGAATTGTCTTAATTCACATCTACGCATTCATTCAGGTGAAAAGCCGTATGTGTGTGAAATATGTTCTAAAAGATTTAATCAGAGACAAAATTTGGATTTACATTCTCGCTCACATACAAAAGAAAAACCATACGTGTGTGATATATGTTATAAAGGATTTTCTGTAAAATGTAGCTTGAATACACATCTACGGATGCATAGAGGCGAAAAACCATATGTTTGTAAAATATGCTCTAAAGGATTTTCTCAAAAAGGAAACTTGACAACACATGTACGCTATCATAACGGAGAAAAGCCATATGTATGTGAAATATGTTCTAAAGGATTTAGTGAAAAGGGTTCTTTGAATGAACATTCACGCAGTCATACAGGAGAGAAGCCATATGTGTGTGAAATATGTCAAAAAGGATTTTCTGTAAAATGTAGTCTAAGGAAACATCTACTCATTCATACAAATGAAAAACCATACGTGTGTGAAATATGTACTAAAGGATTTAGGCAAAAAGGGAATTTAAATATACATCTACGTATTCATAAAAGGGGAAAGGTATAGGCTTTTTAAAAATTTACTGAAAAGGAAAGTTTGAAAACACATTCATACCAGAGAGTAGTCTTATTGTGGGGAGTATACATGTTAGTATCTTATAAAAATTTAATCCAGTTACGAAATGAGCGATAAGCGTGCTAAATGTGTGATCATTTTCTTTCCAAATCGCACACGACGAAAACCTCTTGGTATCATTGAAATTTCATGGAACAGTTGAGACAACAGCCCTAGCAGCTATAGGTCTCAATGCATACTCCCAACAACAACAATCATTGAAATTTAAATTTGCGCGAAGGCTATCTCTCATTCTCAGGGATGAGATTTTTCAGCTGATTTCAGCTTTTTTGTTCATTTAGCTTTTCAGTTTTTAAATATTTTTTTTAGCTTTTTTTTATGTTTCTGATGTGCATTTGTTCTTTTTTTAAATACATTAAAACTTAAAATAAATATTTATTACTCTAATATAATAGATTTTGTCATCAAAATTCTAGTATTTCATTTCAACATCTTGCGTTTGCGCACGGTTTCAGCTTTTTTGTATTTTTGCTAATCTCATCCCTGCATTTTTAAGTACACCCTAAAACTTTTCTGTAAAGTGTAGTATATGTAAACATTAACACATTTTAAAAACCTTACAAATCGCATATATATGAGATTTGCTCTGAAGGACTTCTAGATAATTTTTATCTAAATAATTATTCATGTACAATTCTCAATAATAATAATAATAAATCTGTAAAATATGTTAACAAGGACTTTCTCAAGAGTAAAATTTAATTACATATATATATACATAGTTAGGTTACTCAAAAATATTTTGTGAAGTTTCAAAAACCTTTAATAGAAAAGGAATTTTGCATATATATACATTCACACATGCAAACCAGTGAAAAGTGTCTATATTCGTGTCAAATATGTTCCAAAGAACTAAAAAAGAAAAAAAAAAAAACTTTCTTACATTGTATTTGTTTATGTAGACGAAAGTTATGTCTGTAAAGTGTTTGTAACAAGGATTGAGTCCATCCTCTGGATCACTTCAGCCGATCCCTGTAGTGTTGGCAACTTACACATGAAGCATGACATTGTCCCATTTCATCGCAACGGTTCGTCATGACACGCCATAATTATTTTTTGTATTACTTCAAAAGTTATGGCTCAGTCAACGACTTACTCAGTGCATGAAATGTTTTGTCTTATTCATTCAGTTTCTTCCCAGATAACACAAATTCGTCCAGATTAGGTTAAAATACGGAATTTGGACGTATAGACATGTCCATATTACAGCCAGATTCAGTGTATATTTCATCAGATTTTGTAGATATTATGTAGAGCCCCTAAATAAAATAATAAGCCGGCGCATCACCGCTATTTTTTTGCCTGCGAAGAGGATACCATTCCCGCTTGGCGTCCTTATCGCTTCCCTAATTATTTTAAGAAATCTTGATCTGAAGCTAATCCTGTCAAAAAAAGAGCAATAAGCAACAATAATATTCCTTAAAACACATTTTTTTTCACAGTACATTCTCAGGATATCATGGATATTCTATCGATATACTGGGGTACGATGTGTTGTTAGGGTGGTTTCTGTTTCTTTTACAAAATGTCGCCAAAACTCAAATACACAGTAATAGAAGGTCTGTGAACACTTTATATTCACTTCTTGAATGATTATAGCAGTATATCGCTAAACAAACTTCCATATCATAGTTTACTTAGCTAACATTATGAAATATAATAAAACAAGTTACTCTAAAGTAACGTAAGACGATAAAAAAAATGTTTGTCGTTTGTTTATCAGAGAATCGCGCTGGGTACATGTGGCAACCCTAAGGCAACAAAATGCCTGATGCGCCAGCTCGTATATATAGGAACCTTAATATTATGTGGAAACCTGTTACGTCATAAGTACGGCTTTTAGCTGAAACAGAATGATGTAAAATAGACATATAGTGAACATAATACGACATGCCCATATTACAGCCAGATTCTGTCTATATTTCATCTGATTTTGTAGATATTTGTTGAAATTTCCCCATCTTTACGTAATAAGTATCTTTTTTAGCTGTACAAAATAACTTAAACTGGACGTATGTGTACATAATATAGAGATGCCCATTTTCGTTCATATTATATCCAAAAATTGCCTTGTTATTTTTAGATTTATGTAAACATAATGCTGGCAGAATAAAATCCTTAATGAGTGATTTTTTTTTTTTTTTTGTACCTAGTGTCACATGTCAGTCTAGCAAAATCTATACGACTGGCTTTCTGTGAAATCTACAGTTCATTTTTTGTTTATTATTTTTTTTTTCTCTTCAATAATTTAATAATACAATTAAAAAGCTTTAAACTACTATTTTTAAAGTTTTATCTTGAGTAAAGCAAAAAGAGAGAAAAAAAAAAAAAACTTCCCATGATTTATTTTTTCACACAAAATATTTAAAAATTTTAAATCCCATTCGATGCCAGCACCCATGTATGTAAATAAGTTTTTTTTTTTTTTTTTTTATGGAATCTAGCTAGGATTCAAACTTAGGTCCTTTGTTCGGTACAATGCACTCTTATTCCACTAAGTGATGTTCTTTTTCAATATTTGACTTGCCTTAGCACTCCTATGAAACAGATTTCATGTTTTCTTCATGCGAATAGATATAGAATTACAGGTGATATTTTAAAATTACAGAATCACATAATGATGGCAAGTTAAATTTTAAGGCTATTCACTTCCTCTTGTGATTTCCCAGTCTGTTGACACCAAATCACATGCAAGTCTATAGCGAAATTTGTTTATAGAATTACTCTTTACCTATTTGAAATTTTATAATTTTATACACATGTTTAAATAAAGGCCAAAAATATTTTTACAAGACTGAAAAGTAACCAGATGAATTTGTGCTGGCTTGTGTGCCCCAGGCTTAAATACTGACCTGCTCACCCTCACTTCTTACTCTCTTTCAGTAAAGATGCAGATAAGATAACAGTTACATATTAAATTAATCATTACTGAATTTTTAATAATGAAGTTAAATGAACATTTCCTCCAAAAAACCTTATTCTTTAGATGTATTTACAGAACAGATAGTAAAGCATTAGTTTTTAATTTTTTTTTTTTTTTTTTAATTTTTTTTTTCTTTTTTTCTTTTTTTTAAGAAGTCTGGTTTGAACAATGGCCAATTCATTTTTGTAAAAAGTAATGTGACCTTTCCTTCAAAAATGTTTTTGATAAATTTACGCTTTTTATCATTCTTTTACAAAATACATGAACATATGTGTTTTTTAAATTTCTATGTTTTAATTGTACCGCAGCTTTTTCATAGCAAAATACAAAATGCTTGCTAGTTTATATGTATTAATTCATATTCTATTTAAAAGGTTTTCTATATATATATTTAATCTGTGTGCATAAATAAACCATTACATTTTATTGAAAAAAAAAAAAAAAAAAAGAATGAAACCTATTTTTCATCCCGTAATGTACCTGAAAATGTGTTTTGCACTCCGCAAAACAATCTTAAGCAGTATTTTATATTCTGTAGGAAACATGCTTTTGTGCATTTAAATAATGTTAATATCATTGTATTGTGCAGTACGAAAATATATTAAAGTATGCTTTAAACCACATTGTATTCAATTTTTTTTGTGAGCCCCTATATTAATCTTTCAATATCCATGTACAAATATTTAAAATAATATATTTTACTTATTTTATTATTACTATTATTATAATATAAATGTATATATATATATTCTCAGACATTAATTTTTTTCTTGAAACATGAAAAAGCAAGTTTGAAGCAGTAAATTCAGAGGTCGATTGAGGAAAAAATTGGGACCCTTTTGCTGCCCCTTCACAAAATTCAAATCCCTAAAATGGGCCACTTCACAAAATTCAAATCCATAAAATGGGTCCCTTCACAAAATTCAAATTCAGAAAATGCCCCAGTAGCACATCAATATTGGCCAACGTTGGCCAATAATGGCGGACACTGGCTAATGTCGTACATTTTGTGCCGCTCTTTAGCGACATTGGCCATTGTTGGCCAATATTAGTACTACAATATTGAAAGTTCATAAAAGTTTGATCTTTCAACTTTTAGTTCATATTTTGCTTTTTATTAAATTGATAGAGTATAGAAAACATATTAATAATGTTTTAAATTATGTAAATGTATGGAAAACTTTTCATGTATATTGCGAGTTTCAACAGCATTGGCCAACACTGGCCAATGTCGATAAAAAACGAACCGAAAAATGGCAGTTGCATTGCAGCCAATCAGAGAAAGCCGCTGATCTTGGTATAATAACTGTAAACAAGATGGACGCATCGACCAGTGTTGCCAGACTTGGGGATTTCTCCCCATTTTGGGGAGTTTTGAAGCTTTAGGGGAAATATTTGAGGACAGACATTTAGTGGGGGACAGTTTGGGGAAAAGAAAAATTTTGGGGAAATACACAGGGATTTTCTTTAAAATTAGTAAAAGATGACATTTTCCTAAAATTCAATAAAAACAAAAAAAAAAATGGGCAATTCTGGATGCTATTTGTATTTCAGAAATAGAAAAGCAACTTTTTCATCTGTTTAATTATAAAATTTATTCTGTTTTTTTTTTTGTTTTTTTTTTCCCACTTGTAATCTCTGATTCCAGGAATTATTTTGTTTATATGTGTTGTAGCAAGTATAGTGAATGTTAAATACTTGATTACTGCTTCACTTGAATAATCAAACTTACAGTAAGCTGGACTAGCATAAATTTGGATGCTTTGTCTTAGCTAGCTTGAATTAAACTTGCAGGGATAGAATGTTCAGTTTGACGAAAGCTCTTTGCTCCCTGGGTATACCTTGTTTTTCATGCAGTTAAAAAAAAAAAAAAAAAAAAAAAAAAAGTTTTTATATACTTATGGGTCAAGTACAAATGGTTAGAGATGAGGAATCTCAGAAAATTAGACAAATAGACAAAAGTTACACAAATTTAACAATTTCCAAAAACTACCGTATTGAAATTTATTTTTGTAAATGGGGATTTTTTTCTATAAAGAGCTTCATTAAGGGAAAAATTTAATCTTAAATTTATTAAATATTTTTTAACTTTTTCCAAAAAAATTACATTTTTAGTATAAATTGAGTTGGGGATTTTTTTGGAAAAAACCCTTGTTTTGGGGAAATTTCAGAATTGTTTGGGGAAATTCACTTTGGACCATCTGGCAACACTGACATCGACATCGAGGTAGCGTCGGCTTCAAATGTGTTAATATATATATATATATATATATATATATATATATATATATATATATTATTTATATATTTTTTTTTCTCTGCCAGTAACAGCTTTTCTTTGGTAAAAGGTAAGTGATGTTTATTTAAAACATTTTTTTTTTCCTATTGTAGCATTGTTAGTTATCATAGTTTATTTAAATGATATCATTATTTGAAATATAGCATCCTTTTGCAATCTAGGCTTAGTAGAATAAGCAATATATTTTTTCCCTCTTACAATCAAGTTTAAAAAAAGAATTTTGCATCTTTTTTTTTTTTTTTTTTTCCAAATATGAATACTCTTCTAAATAACAATATTTTGACTTTTAGGATGTGTTGTATGAGGAAGTTGTAAAGGATGTGTTGTATTTATTTTATTTGTTATTTACGGAAGTATTAACGAGGTTGTTTCCGTATTTTGTTATCAATAGTTATAATTTTATTAATTAGAATATAACATATAGATTAAGCATTTTAAAGAGTATGTGTTTAAAAAAGGTAAAAAAAATGTATATATTATTTTACACTACCACGGTATTGATATTTACGCTTCTTAAATTTAATCATTGATTCCAAGAATTTTTAAAATATTAGGATGAATATGTTTGCTTTTCATAAGTACTATAATGCGAATTAATTCTTAAATCTACTTTATTATATTTTTTGTTTGTGAGTTATGCTTTGTTGTATGAGTATCATTAACTCAACAGTTTATTTTTTGTTGGGGAAAAAGCACACATATTTAAATAGAAACCTCTGTTTCCCGTAACATTCAAACATATTTCCTTGTACTGTATTATATATATTTAAAAAAAAAAAAAAAAAAAAAAAAAAAGTGTGTGTTTTATTAAATAAGACTAGTAATGCATCATATGAATCAATGAAATCAAAATTTGAAATTCCATATTCCTCCAAAACGGAAGAGCACTTTTTTTTAAGTATTATATAGCATGTTCTTTATGATCTTGTGGATTTTTAAAAATTTGCTGTTCGTAGATTTTTTTTTTCTTTTTCTGAATATTTGTCTGAGATAACCTTTCTCCAGCAAGCCGTTTGCTGAATTCTGAATTCAAGTGTAGACTGACTATTTAAATTTCAATTAAGCATGTAATCGGCATCCTGAGAGTATATTCAATTTTATGCTTAATGGATAATTTAGTTGTTTATCTAATCTCAAAAAATTAGTTGGTTTTTTTCATTTTATCTTTTTTTCGAAATCTTTTATCGGAGTATGTAACTATGAATAAATTATTTTGTATGAATTTATAAATTGTTTTTTGACGTTATAAAATACTGTTGATTGGTAGCCGTTAAATAAACTGACAAAAAGCGAATTTATAGCAAAATTGAAAAATGAAAATATTTTTTACTTTTCGTGCAGCTGCACAAAAGTGCATAAAAAATATGTAGAAAATATAGAATTTCTGACGCAAGTATTGACAAAATTTCGAGTAACTGGAAAGAAATCTTACTGGATTTAAATATTTTAATAATACAGTCGCACCTCATTAACATGAACACTGTTAACGTGAATTACTTTTAATATGAACTGTATCTACAATCCCTGTCAAAATGAAGATTAGTTATTAATCGCATGAAGTACTGATAACATGAACAGATTTTTTTTTATCCACCTTGAGATTCCCATTAATTTGGTTCGACTGTATTTAAAATCATTTTCCTAGCATCAAAATTATAATTTTTGAAACCATTTTTAATTTTTTAAGTTATATACTTAAGCACATTAAAAAAAATCAAATGGGTAACATTTTTGCTCGTTTTATTTTAATAATCTGTTAATTATAGTGTAAAAACAGTAATTCTGCATTTGTGGGCAAAATTCTGTTAGGCCTGGTATTAACATAAACCTTTATAAACTAAACCTCAGCAAAGATGACTAAAATTAAAAAATAACAATTTTATGTTTGTCTTTAAAAAATGTGTATGAAGTGCCTCAACATATCCAAAAAGCATCCTATCACTATTTAAAGAGTTATCTAACAATTAATATTTGGCCTGACAAATAAATCTTAAAAAATGTTTAATCTGAAGTAGGGGAAAGGAGCTAAAAAAATAAAAGTAAAATTTCTGTCAAGGACAGATTTTAGTTTAGTACGGAAGACTATTAATTTCAGTCTGTGAAATTTTTATTTTTATCTCAAAATTTTTACTGTAAAACTGAGCCACATACTTTTTAATATGATTGAAATGAATTAAAATGAAATGTTGTCACCTAAATTTCATACTTAGTTAATTTTAAAAAATCTAATTCTGTCAAAAAACGGTTTGCACCTCTGGATTCAGAAAAATCACCTCTTTCATTTGGTAACAATAGGACTGTTATTTCTGATTTATTTTCCTCTCTTTTGGTGTTGCACAAGACTGGTCTACAAAAACTGGTGACAATATTTTTAACCAGATTGAAACTAATAGTTCTTTTAGTCGTAAAAAACACACTGCAGCCAGATAACCGGATACAGACAACCAGAGTCTGTTATTACCACACCATATAACCATACACCATAATAAAATGAGATTCTTATCTTTGTTAAGTTACATTAGGATATAGAAGAAACAAAAATATAGGAATTATAATTACTTTTTAAACTTTAATTGACTAAAACAAAACTTTGATTACTTTTAAAATTAAAATATATTTTCTTTTGCTTTATTTAAACATATTATGTGTTGTTTTCTAATGGCAGATTCTTTTCCTACTGCTGATGATAAAGCGCAATATGTTCAACTACAATCTGATGGTGGGAGTGATTCGTGTGATCCGATAACATGAAATTATATTTCAGGTAAGAAATTTCTTATTCAATGCTAAATTATATATATATATATATATATATATATATATATATATATATATATATATATATATATATATATATATCAGGGTTGCTACAGCACCTGTAAAAGAGAGAAAACCTAAAAAACTCAGGGAATTTGAACATCTATTAAAAAACAGAGAAAACTCAGTGATTTTTCAAAATTTATAGCAAAAACAGGGTAAATTCAGGAAATTTTGAAATTTTTTGAAAAAACATTGGAAAAATTTTTCATAATAAAATATATAAAAAAAAAATTAATGCTTTATAATTATGTTTTTTTCCCCAACTATTGTAAGTTAATAAAATTGATTTACCCTAAATATGTTCAATTGACGTGTAAACATGTTAGATTCTGATGCTGCATGGTTGCGTGTCATCTATTTTATTTCTAAAAAGGACTAGGAAAACTCAGGGAATTTTTTTCCTGATTTGTGTAGCAACCCCGATATATATACATGGCCCGAAATTTCAACTAAGATTGCACTCGCTGAAAAAAAAGTTACTCGTCACAAAATATGATTAACTTACACTACTTTTTATGTTACAATAATTTGTTGAATTTTATGTTGCATGTGTTCGTATTTTGTATTTAAAATCGCTCTATACTATTAAAAATTTGTAGTAAGAACTTTTTAGCTGTTTAAAAAAAAAATCCTGTTTTTAAAAACAACTCTTTACTTTGTATTTTAACATTTACTTTGTTTATCAAGTACTTGCCATTGCCTGATATTGTTACATATTTTAAAATAATAATAACAGTAATTGAAGATGTTGTCGATATTGCTCATAGGAGAAAAAATAATCGCTATACTTTTGAGATTTATTTATTTTTTAAATAATAAGAGAATATTTCAATGTAAGGGATGAACTATGCAATCTTACACAGTTTGCTTTTTATTAAATTATATAAATGGCAGCTTATTATCTTAACATACTGGCTCAAGGTCGAGACAGAGTTCATACAGTCCTTTAAAATTTTTGATTTTTAAGTTGGCAAAATCAAGGCGGGGCAAGTTCTTGAATTTTTCTGTTTTAAAAAATTCAAAAATCAGAAAATACAGTGAAATCTGAATAAAAAAAAATATTAAAGTTGCATGGTAATCAATAATCTCTGTCCTTCATATAGCAAATTCCACTATGAACGTACTTAAAGTTATATAAGAAAATTGAAATGAAAACTAAATTTCAATCCTGATTATTTGGAAAAGTCTCAAGAAAATTTTACTAATTTCTAAATGGTTACATTTTTAGTTAAGTAAAATATGCGACAATTATTAAGATAATATTAATAATGTTTAATAAAATATCATTGATGATATTTTCTGTTCTCCTTCTTCCGTATCCGCGCATTTCGGAGTCAAAGACGGAAACTCCAAAGTTTCACAGGCAAAATGTCTACCATTGTAGAAAGAAAAAGAATATTTTTAAAAACTTTTATTGGGATAATTGAATATATAACTGAATTTTTACAGTGTGGGGCCATTCTAAGAAAATTACAGATATGAAATGGATATTTCACCAAGAATTGGCACAAAAATTTCACGAAAATCATACGAATTAATTGCGCATTTAGAAATAAGCCAAATAAAACATTTAATTTTTAAGAAATCAGGCACCAAAAAGCAAAGACTTCCGACGTAACGGCCCTCTTCACTTACCGTTGCCGGAAGCCCGAGCCAATGTTATTCTATGGGGAAATTTTCTTTGCAAATAACTTATTAACTAATACATATTTTTAAATTCTGTTTTCACATTCAGAAATTAACCAACTTTTAAATTGAGGGACCTTTTTTAAAAATGTATTTTTTAAATATTTTATTTTGAAATTGCAAAATGAAAAAATTTCACATAATGAAATTTCGTATTTTAGCAGCTTCAAAATAAAATATAAAAAATTAAAAAAATAATTTTTAAAAAAAGGTCTTTCAATTTAACAGCTGAGAATTTTCAGAATGTGAAAACAGAATTTAAAAATATGCATTAGTTAATAAGTTATTTGTAAAAAAAAAATTCCCATAGAATAACATTAGCTTCGGCTTCCGGCGGCGGTGACTGAAGAGGTCCCTTAAGACTAAATATTTTGTAAAATCTTGACATTTGTGTAAAAATGCTCTTGCATTTCGTTAATTAGTCACAAAATTATTACAAATATCACAAATCATTAAAAAAAAAAAAAAAAAACTAATTACATCCATTAGCATAGAATTAAAGCCTATCTTAGGTATTGCTATTAAACTTAAATTTTGATAATTAACGGCAAAATGATTACATTCTTCCGCTATCGGCTAAAAAAAATATTGTGAATTTAGAAAGTTAGCTTTTTATAAAAGCGCAGATTTTATTTTGAGATTAAACTATAAAAACAATTCAGATTTTATCGATTAATGATGGAATAGATAATTATTTGGAAATTCAGCTTTGAAAACAATGTGATTTTAACCTTAGCGGCAAAATATGCCCTTTTTCATTCTCCACAAACGTGCCCTCTTTTTATAGCAGCACCCTGCCCCTTTTTCTAGGGAGCAGCACCCTGCCCTTTTTCAAACCTAGGGGGAACTCTGTATATATATATATATATATATTGTATTCACAATTTTTAAAAATAGAAACCAGCTACAGTCATTAAAGCTGTACCTGTAAAGTAAAATATTTAATATTGACACCACCACTACTGAGAGGTTCCATTCACAAAGTTGGTTTTCGAGAGGTGCTGGATTTGAACTCGGATCACACTTACACGCCTAGGTATTGAGTTTTTTATGTTTTCTCCAAAACTTAAAAAATTATTAATTTAAAACTTTCAAAACCATTTTTTCTGCAGGTTGGATGCAAGTTAAGCATTTTCTGCTTCTGGATTCGAACCCTCGTATATTCAGTTGTTTTCCGTTCTTACACCCACTGAATATATCATAATAACCTGTTAAAATAAAATTTTATTAAAAACTTTAAAATAACAACTGAAAGATGCTGAACCACACTGGGGAAAAAAAATCTTAAAATAAGTTATTAATATCTTATTTTATTATTTAAAAAAAAAAATTTAGTATTTTAGTAATTCCTGAAGTGAAAATCGTAGTTTTATGTTATGTCTCATTAATTACTAATCCTTTTTCAAAAAACATAATTTTATTTGTATTTCAGTTATTATTGGAAATGAAATACTGCATTTTTTGTTAAATCTTTCCAATTTTAAGTTTATAAAATGTAATTAACAAATTTAGTTATACTATTGTCTCTTACATTCAGTAAAATGTTTTTTAAACTAAAGCTGTAATCTGCTTTCTAAGAAAAAATATGTATTTAAAATCTCGTTTATATTAAGTTAGAATTATGAAATAAAAAATTTAATAAAAGCTATATAGACTTTCTCTCTAATTAATTTAAATATTTTTTTTTTTTTTTTTTTTTTTAATCATCTGTGATTTATAACTAGAATTGTATAATCTAATGTAAAAGTACAGATATAAGGTAAAGATGGAATAAAGTAAATTCAGTGTAATAAGAATTGATGGCATATGAAAAAAAATTTTACTGTCTTATATATTTCTATTTTAATGGGATACTATACTTTTGTATCTAAATTTATATATACTTCTAATTTAATTATTTATTTTTAATCCATTTTATAATTATTGAAGTGTGCTTAATGTTATTCCCAATCTTTGATTGTATCAACAGTTCTTAAAAATTTATTAACTCCACTTATACAGTCTTTACTACATCACAAATGTATGCATAAATTTTCCACTATTACAATGCATTTTTTTTAGTTGATTTGTGTTTAATATTAGTCACCAAATGAAATAACTTTAAGATGTAGTAAGGGTGTTGATACCTGCCATCTTAAATAAAAAATAAAGATCATTTTTTATCATGTTTCCTGTCTACTTATACGGTATAAAACTATTTATCTGTAAACCAGTTAACGATAATTGCATTTTCCAACAAATAGCTCCCCCCCCCCCTACCTAAAATACTAAGACTGTGATATTTTTTTCTTTTACTAATGTCATTTCTTTAATACAGCCACTGTATTTAAAGGAAAAAGAAAATCACAAATTATGGTTTTATAAAATTTAGGCATTATTGTTAATCAAAATATCAATTACTCCTCATAATTTTTTTTATGTTTTCCATATAAGAGCTATAAGTAATAGCCACATTAATTCCTATACTGATTATATCTTGTGTGGGGGTGGGGGAGTTAAAATAATTAATACAAAACCTAAGTTATTTTTTAAATATGCTAATAGATAAGTGAATAATAAAAATAAAATAATAATTCAGAACATGTGGACATACTTTTATAATTAATTACTGTGGCGACTTTTTCGCACCTGGTTCTTTTCTTCCTGTAAAAGCATCTTCAGACACATTAAGACACTGATCACGCTTTGTTTACTTTTAAAGATTTTACTTTTACTTACGGCACAAACATAAAATACATAACGAACACATAAATTAATATCAAATAAAGTATTTTAAAAACAACATATAGAATGGAACGTTAGTCCATCTTGATTCACATACGCACACACTGTTGCCACACTTTCGCACCAAACTTTTCAGTTCTTGTTTTGGGATACTCTCGAAATCAGAGGTGCGGCGTTCACACCTTCCCTCCAGTTTCACTTGAGGGACATTGGCCTTCACAGTGAAACTACTAACAAAAATTTGTGGATAATTTATATAACTGTCCATGAAAGTCTAATTGTCCTTTTAAATTCTTAATTATTGTTTCATCTTTAAATAAATGTTCATGAAAGTCTAATTGTCGTTTTAAATTCTTAATTATTGTCTCATCTTTGACCTAATATGCAATGTTCCATCAAGAGCAATAACATTTATATTTCACTTAAAATTTAAATATTTTCTATGGTATAAAATAAGTAACATTTAAACACATAATAGAAATAAAATATATATATAATATATATATGAAGAAATATTTATCCTGACATAGATTTTCTTATGCACTTTAAATAATCTTAATGAATTAATATACTTGAATATAAGAAACAAAATAAACACACACATATATATATATGTAATAACAAATACAATATTAAACTAACTTATGACTTTATTCATGAATGCGTGATAAAGCATCTGCAATAGTATTACTGCTTCCTGGCTTATGAGCAATAGTCACTTGATAGCGAGATAGAGCCAATGCCCATCTTTGTAATCTGGCGTTCTTAGGAACTGTTTCTGTCAAATATTTTAAAGGGTTATGGTCCGTGTGTAAGATAATAGTGGCTCCATAAGTCCACATTTCGAATTTACCTAATGCCCATATTACAGCATAAGCTTCCCTTTCAATAGTGCTCCACTTTGATTGAGCAGGGGTCAGTTCTGGCTTGCGAAAGTTATAGGTTTCAGTTTATTCTGCTCATCTCTCTGCATTAGACAGGCTCCAATTCCGGTCACTGAAGCATCAGTATCGATTTCAAAAGGTTTCGACATAACAGGTGTATACAGAGATGTTATAGAGCACAAACAATTCTTTAACGAATTAAATGCGCTTTCGGCTTCTTCTGACCATGGAAGGTCGTTTGGCACAGTTTTTCGAGTTAAGTCCGTTAAAGGTTTTGCTATATTGGCATACCGAGGCACATAGTCTCTGTAGTAGTTAAATAATCCTAGGAGTGACTTCAATGTTTTCTTAGTTTTAGGGGCTTTCAAATCTTTAATAACTGATATCTTGTCCGGATCTGGGCCGTGCTCTCCTGAGCCTACGACATGTCCTAAATATTTTACTTTCGACATCGCAAACGAGCATTTCTTTAAATTTGCCGAAAAATTCAATTTTTTCAGAGTTTCTAAAATGGATTTAATATGATTAAGATGATCTTCCCAGTTTGAAGAAAATATGATAATATCATCAAGAAAACTTTCGGCGTAGTCACTATGAGGTCGTAATACTTGATTCATTATTCTTTGGAATGTTGCTGGTGCTCCAGATAACCCAAATGGCATCACCTTCCACTGATACTGACCCTTTGGAGATACAAAACTGGTTAATTCTCGGCTTTGCTCTGCTAAGGGTATTTCCCAATATCCCTTAAGGAGATCTAAATTTGTCAAGTAACGAGCTCCACCAGCTTTAAATCTAAGATTTTCTGAATTCTGCATAGGAAAAGGTGGAATTTTACTAACTGAGTTCAGCTCTCTGTAGTCCACGCAAAGTCGGACAGTTCCATCTTTCTTGGCTACACATACCAATGGATATGCTATTTCTGCTGAAGAGGGTTCTATCAGGTCTTTTTCCAATAATTCTGCTATCTGTTTTTCTATATTAGATCTTAATGTTTCTGGAACTTTATAAAGATGAGGTTGTTTCCTCTCTACTCCAGACTTTAACTGGATAACATGTGGAGGAACTTTGGCTTTCTTTAATTCCCCATCAAATATTGTTAGATATTCTTTAATCAAATTCAACAGCTGTTTATGTTGCTTTGCTGATATCGAATTTGATTTTATACCAGCTTTTAGTTCTTCATCCGTTACTTGCCGTGATTCTACGGGCGCATGTTGTATATCTCCAAACTCTTCATCTGTTTCGTAAATAATTCCTACAGCTCTGACAGGTTGAATATATTTACGCAATTTATTTTGATGAAGATGTCGAGCACTTCCATCAGGTAGTTTGACATAAAAAGAATGTGAAGACTTCTTTTCTACTATTTCTCCTGGTCCTTTCCAGTTTGAACAAAGACGATTTGTTGAATCAGGGATTAACACTACAACTTCATCCCCAACAGAAAATTCGGTATCTTTTGACCGTAAATTATGATAATATACATATTTCTGCTGCTGTTCTTGAGCTACGCCATTCGCATACTGTGCCGCGTCTTCTAAACGTTTCCGGAGATTCAACAGGTAGTCAGCTACAGATTCTCCAATTCCTTGAGGAAGTACGACTTCATCTTCCCAACTTGATTTGAGGATGGCTAGAGGTCCTACAGGTGGTCGCTCATGAACTAGTAGGAATGGAGCAACACCCGTTGTAGCGTTAGGCACTTCTCTGTATGCCCATAACAAGAATGGCAACTGTTTATCCCAGCCTCGACCTTGTGAATTAATTGCATGATGTAGCATGGATTTCACAGTTCCTATCCATCTTTCAACCTAACCATTCGATTATGGATAACCTGGAGTGGAAAATTTAGGAACACATCCTAATCGTTTTAAAAACTCTTTTGTCAGCTGTGCGGCAAAATTTCTTCCGTTATCCATTGCAATTACTCGAGGAATTCCAGTTCGTACAAATATTTCTATAAATGCATCACAGGCTGCCTTTGTTGTTAAAGACTTCAGAGGTATTGCTTCCGGCCAACGACTATGCTGGTCCATAACGCACAGTACATACTGATGGCCACGCGATGACTTTGGCTCTATTGGGCCTAAAATATCGGCATTAACCACTTGAAATGGGAGTTCTGGTCTTCCAACAGCTTCGATAGGTGTTCTATCGTTTACCTTTCCTTTCCTGCGCATTTGACAATCATGACACGAAGCACATAATTGTTTAACTTCTTTTGGCATTCCTTCCCACCAGAAAGACATTGTAATTCTGTCTCTGGTCTTCTTAGCTGCCAGATGTCCACCAGTAGGAGTTTCATGAGCTAATTTCAAAATGTCCTTTCTTCTACTTGCCGGTACGACCAATTGAATATATTTCTGTCCGCCTACTTTACCCATATGATATAATAAACCTCTTTCAATCCAGTAACCACTTTTATGTTGCCTAGCTTCTTCGAAGCACCTTTTCAATGTAGGACAGGCTAACTGCTCATCCCTAAACACTTGTGCTTGTGGAACAGGGATATTTTCATTTCTTTCATCCTTACTATCGGTTTCGGTCAATGTCTGTTTAACTACTGAGTTATTAAAGACTTTGGTTTCTGGATGATGCGACTCGCTGTGGTTTAGCTTTGCCTTTCGAATAGTCTCGTGACTTTCTCCCTCCATACAGAACATACACTTTTCATTATCTTCTGTGAGTGGAGTACTAATTGCCTCATCCCCAAGATAATTGTCGTTTGAATTATTCTCAGGTACACTGAACAAGGATTGTTCACCGACTTCATTTATTGTGATTACTTACAATCAACCTCTTCTTCTGAAGAATAGTTTCCGGGAGACCTTCCCTCCACTTTGAACAAGGACGGTTCATTGTTTTCTTCCACTGGGGTGATATTAACCTCAATCCCTGAATTTCCAGGATTTCTTCCTTTCACATGGAACAAGGATTGTTCATCGACTTCTTTCTTCGGGATATTCACTTTATCCCCTAAAGAAATGTTTTCGGGAGACCTTCCCTCCACACTGAACAAGGATTGTTCATTAGCTTCTTTTACTGAAGTGATTCCTGTATCATCTCCCAAATAAGAACGCTTTTGTTCCTTCAACCATTCATATACCCTGGGAGTGATTGATGCACTGCAGCATGCACTTGAACATATGGAATGATTTCTTCATCTGTATGAAGACTTAGCGGAACTGACACAAGTTGTGCTTCCACTGGATTACCTATAGCAGGTCTCAAAAGAATTTTCCCACTTGACTGTAGGCGTTCCTCAGGTACAACTGAATTTCGTAGTACGGTGATTTCTGCACCACTGTCCACGATGCCTTGAAACTTTTGGCCTCCGATTCCTAAATCCACTTTCAGAAGCTCGCCATCTTTCTCGTTGACTGGAAATTCCCACTCGAAACAAGCGCTATTTAGATTAACACTGACCTTATTAAGGCCCTTACTTTCTTGACTCTTTTTGTTTGTTTTCACGTTAGATGTACTTGCTGAATTCAATTTGGGGCAGGATTTTTTCATATGGCCTTCCTTTCCACACAAATAGCAGGATAATTTCGGACGAATGTCTCTTTGTTCTTGCTGTGGCTTAGTAAAAACTCTTTTCTCATCTCTATTGTTATTTCCGAAATTCGCCCCTTTGGATGGAAGATTCCAATTTTCTTTATGAGAAATTTCTTTCGGTTTTTTATTGAAAGTCATTTTGACATTTTCATAATCATCTAATTTACTGGAAATAATATCAGATGACTTAAACAGTGACCATTCATCGATGAAATGTTCTTTAATTTCTGGAGGTACTTTCCTTTTAATTTGATCTGTAATAATCAAATCATATAATTCTTTCAATGTGTTAACTTCTAATCCCCGAATCCATTCAGTAAAATAGTTTTTCAACTCGTAAGCAAAATCTCTCCATGTGATATCAGCTTTTTTAGTATGCTTAATGAAAAGTTGTCGAAATCTTTCAGGAGTAAGTTTATATCTCTTTAACAATAACTCTTTTACTTTTCCGTAATCATTCGTGATTTCTTCGTCTTCCCGAGCTATAACTTCCGCGATTTTGTATGGCAGTAGCCCAATGAGAAGAGAAAAGCAATCATTTCTTTTAATTTCGGCACGTTTTGCCTGCCGCTCAAAAAGAACTAAATACAGACTAATTTCGCATGTTTTAGGATCAAATTTTTGTAAGATGTTATGTAATTTTACGCGCATTTTCTCAGAAGTTTCATTTGTAATTCCTTTCTTCTCAAGTTCTATTCTTGCATTTTCCAAACGCATTTTTTCCAATTCTATTTCTTCTCTTCTTATGCGTTCCTCCATCTCTTCTTTTCTCTTACGTTCCTCTATTTCTTCCCTTCTTATGCGTTCCTCCATCTCTTCTTTCCTCTTACGGTCCTCTATTTCTTCCCTTCTTATGCGTTCCTCCATCTCTTCTTTCCTCTTCCGTGCTTCAAGTACGTTCGCTAATGTTTCTTTAACAAATTCTTCATCGTAATTCTTTGAAGCCAAAATAGCATCTCTTAACTCATATAACTTTAAATGTTGAGCTCCTTCCACTCCAAGCTCAGTAGCAACTTCTTGCAAATCTTTTTTATTCCCTTTACCCAAAAATGCCATCTTCGGATGGATGAAATCAAATCAAGTTCAAATTTTCCGTGAATAAAATAAATTTTCTTATATTTATAATCACAAACCCTATTGTTTTCGTTCCTAAGAACACCAGATTTGACATCTTAGTTTTTATCGTAAACAACATTTTCCCCCAAATTAAATGGGCCGCGGTAGCCCAGTCGGTAGAGCGCCGGCCTCGTAATTGGAAGATTGCGGGTTCGGTACTCGAGCCGGCCAAAGACCGTCGTGTACACTAATGGTGGCTGGTGCACGTAAAATCTGTCGTGGCCGCAAAGTCCTCCATGTTCCCATCAAAAATTATACCTCTGGGGGTCACCGAAGCGGGAGAGCCATCCCTTCCGTGGAGGATCAAAATTGTGATGGCATGTCTCCGGACCACCTCTAGGGGTGTGTCCCAGACCGTCGCCAATTGCCCATCTGCGCAGCATTAGTGCGACGTAAAACCCAACCACCAACCCCCAAATTAAATAAAATAATCATTATTTCGGAATGCATACATAAAAGGAGAAGAAGAAAAAATAATAATATGTATCGAAATAACAAATTAAAAAAAAAATGTTTACACAATCAACTCTTTCATTAAATAAATCAGAATATACTTTATTACATAACCAGCTTTCAATAAATTAGAAATAATGTTGCTATAGCAACCTTTAATCAAACTTACTTTTAAACAGAAAAAAAAAACAATTTCCGATTCATTCCTCAAAGTAAAAAAATAAACAAAACCGGACGTTCACAAGAATTATTCACTAGTTTTTTTTACTGAGATATTTCATTAATATTTTATGTTGGGGAATTAGTTGTTATTAGCCATTGCCTGATATTGTTACATATTTTAAAATAATAATAACAGTAATTGAAGATGTTGTCGATATTGCTCATAGGAGAAAAAATAATCGCTATACTTTTGAGATTTATTTATTTTTTAAATAATAAGAGAATATTTCAATGTAAGGGATGAACTATGCAATCTTACACAGTTTGCTTTTTATTAAATTATATAAATGGCAGCTTATTATCTTAACATACTGGCTCAAGGTCGAGACAGAGTTCATACAGTCCTTGAAAATTTTTGATTTTTAAGTTGGCAAAATCAAGGCGGGGCAAGTTCTTGAATTTTTCTGTTTTAAAAAATTCAAAAATCAGAAAATACAGTGAAATCTGAATAAAAAAAAATATTAAAGTTACATGGTAATCAATAATCTCTGTCCTTCATTTAGCAAATTCCACTATGAACGTACTTAAAGTTATATAAGAAAATTGAAATGAAAACTAAATTTCAATCCTGATTATTTGGAAAAGTCTCAAGAAAATTTTACTAATTTCTAAATGGTTACATTTTTAGTTAAGTAAAATATGCGACAATTATTAAGATAATATTAATAATGTTTAATAAAATATCATTGATGATATTTTCTGTTCTCCTTCTTCCGTATCCGCGCATTTCGGAGTCAAAGACGGAAACTCCAAAGTTTCACAGGCAAAATGTCTACCATTGTAGAAAGAAAAAGAATATTTTTAAAAACTTTTATTGGGATAATTGAATATATAACTGAATTTTTACAGTGTGGGGCCATTCTAAGAAAATTACAGATATGAAATGGATATTTCACCAAGAATTGGCACAAAAATTTCACGAAAATCATACGAATTAATTGCGCATTTAGAAATAAGCCAAATAAAACATTTAATTTTTAAGAAATCAGGCACCAAAAAGCAAAGACTTCCGACGTAACGGCCCTCTTCACTTACCGTTGCCGGAAGCCCGAGCCAATGTTATTCTATGGGGAAATTTTCTTTGCAAATAACTTATTAACTAATACATATTTTTAAATTCTGTTTTCACATTCAGAAATTTCCCAACTTTTAAATTGATGGACCTTTTTTAAAAATGTATTTTTTAAATATTTTATTTTGAAATTGCAAAATGAAAAAATTTCACATAATGAAATTTCGTATTTTAGCAGCTTCAAAATAAAATATAAAAAATTAAAAAAATAATTTTTAAAAAAAGGTCTTTCAATTTAACAGCTGAGAATTTTCAGAATGTGAAAACAGAATTTAAAAATATGCATTAGTTAATAAGTTATTTGTAAAAAAAAAATTCCCATAGAATAACATTAGCTTCGGCTTCCGGCGGCGGTGACTGAAGAGGTCCCTTAAGACTAAATATTTTGTAAAATCTTGACATTTGTGTAAAAATGCTCTTGCATTTCGTTAATTAGTCACAAAATTATTACAAATATCACAAATCATTTAAAAAAAAAAAAAAAAAACTAATTACATCCATTAGCATAGAATTAAAGCCTATCTTAGGTATTGCTATTAAACTTAAATTTTGATAATTAACGGCAAAATGATTACATTCTTCCGCTATCGGCTAAAAAAAATATTGTGAATTTAGAAAGTTAGCTTTTTATAAAAGCGCAGATTTTATTTTGAGATTAAACTATAAAAACAATTCAGATTTTATCGATTAATGATGGAATAGATAATTATTTGGAAATTCAGCTTTGAAAACAATGTGATTTTAACCTTAGCAGCAAAATATGCCCTTTTTCATTCTCCACAAACGTGCCCTCTTTTTATAGCAGCACCCTGCCCCTTTTTCTAGGGAGCAGCACCCTGCCCTTTTTCAAACCTAGGGGGAACTCTGTATATATATATATATATATATTGTATTCACAATTTTTAAAAATAGAAACCAGCTACAGTCATTAAAGCTGTACCTGTAAAGTAAAATATTTAATATTGACACCACCACTACTGAGAGGTTCCATTCACAAAGTTGGTTTTCGAGAGGTGCTGGATTTGAACTCGGATCACACTTACACGCCTAGGTATTGAGTTTTTTATGTTTTCTCCAAAACTTAAAAAATTATTAATTTAAAACTTTCAAAACCATTTTTTCTGCAGGTTGGATGCAAGTTAAGCATTTTCTGCTTCTGGATTCGAACCCTCGTATATTCAGTTGTTTTCCGTTCTTACACCCACTGAATATATCATAATAACCTGTTAAAATAAAATTTTATTAAAAACTTTAAAATAACAACTGAAAGATGCTGAACCACACTGGGGAAAAAAAATCTTAAAATAAGTTATTAATATCTTATTTTATTATTTAAAAAAAAAAAAATTAGTATTTAAGTAATTCCTGAAGTGAAAATCGTAGTTTTATGTTATGTCTCATTAATTACTAATCCTTTTTCAAAAAACATAATTTTATTTGTATTTCAGTTATTATTGGAAATGAAATACTGCATTTTTTGTTAAATCTTTCCAATTTTAAGTTTATAAAATGTAATTAACAAATTTAGTTATACTATTGTCTCTTACATTCAGTAAAATGTTTTTTAAACTAAAGCTGTAATCTGCTTTCTAAGAAAAAATATGTATTTAAAATCTCGTTTATATTAAGTTAGAATTATGAAATAAAAAATTTAATAAAAGCTATATAGACTTTCTCTCTAATTAATTTAAATATTTTGCTTTTTTTTTTTTTTTTTTTAATCATCTGTGATTTATAACTAGAATTGTATAATCTAATGTAAAAGTACAGATATAAGGTAAAGATGGAATAAAGTAAATTCAGTGTAATAAGAATTGATGGCATATGAAAAAAAATTTTACTGTCTTATATATTTCTATTTTAATGGGATACTATACTTTTGTATCTAAATTTATATATACTTCTAATTTAATTATTTATTTTTAATCCATTTTATAATTATTGAAGTGTGCTTAATGTTATTCCCAATCTTTGATTGTATCAACAGTTCTTAAAAATGTATTAACTCCACTTATACAGTCTTTACTACATCACAAATGTATGCATAAATTTTCCACTATTACAATGCATTTTTTTTAGTTGATTTGTGTTTAATATTAGTCACCAAATGAAATAACTTTAAGATGTAGTAAGGGTGTTGATACCTGCCATCTTAAATAAAAAATAAAGATCATTTTTTATCATGTTTCCTGTCTACTTATACGGTATAAAACTATTTATCTGTAAACCAGTTAACGATAATTGCATTTTCCAACAAATAGCTCCCCCCCCCCTACCTAAAATACTAAGACTGTGATATTTTTTTCTTTTACTAATGTCATTTCTTTAATACAGCCACTGTATTTAAAGGAAAAAGAAAATCACAAATTATGGTTTTATAAAATTTAGGCATTATTGTTAATCAAAATATCAATTACTCCTCATAATTTTTTTTATGTTTTCCATATAAGAGCTATAAGTAATAGCCACATTAATTCCTATACTGATTATATCTTGTGTGGGGGTGGGGGAGTTAAAATAATTAATACAAAACCTAAGTTATTTTTTAAATATGCTAATAGATAAGTGAATAATAAAAATAAAATAATAATTCAGAACATGTGGACATACTTTTATAATTAATTACTGTGGCGACTTTTTCGCACCTGGTTCTTTTCTTCCTGTAAAAGCATCTTCAGACACATTAAGACACTGATCACGCTTTGTTTACTTTTAAAGATTTTACTTTTACTTACGGCACAAACATAAAATACATAACGAACACATAAATTAATATCAAATAAAGTATTTTAAAAACAACATATAGAATGGAACGTTAGTCCATCTTGATTCACATACGCACACACTGTTGCCACACTTTCGCACCAAACTTTTCAGTTCTTGTTTTGGGATACTCTCGAAATCAGAGGTGCGGCGTTCACACCTTCCCTCCAGTTTCACTTGAGGGACATTGGCCTTCACAGTGAAACTACTAACAAAAATTTGTGGATAATTTATATAACTGTCCATGAAAGTCTAATTGTCCTTTTAAATTCTTAATTATTGTTTCATCTTTAAATAAATGTTCATGAAAGTCTAATTGTCGTTTTAAATTCTTAATTATTGTCTCATCTTTGACCTAATATGCAATGTTCCATCAAGAGCAATAACATTTATATTTCACTTAAAATTTAAATATTTTCTATGGTATAAAATAAGTAACATTTAAACACATAATAGAAATAAAATATATATATAATATATATATGAAGAAATATTTATCCTGACATAGATTTTCTTATGCACTTTAAATAATCTTAATGAATTAATATACTTGAATATAAGAAACAAAATAAACACACACATATATATATATGTAATAACAAATACAATATTAAACTAACTTATGACTTTATTCATGAATGCGTGATAAAGCATCTGCAATAGTATTACTGCTTCCTGGCTTATGAGCAATAGTCACTTGATAGCGAGATAGAGCCAATGCCCATCTTTGTAATCTGGCGTTCTTAGGAACTGTTTCTGTCAAATATTTTAAAGGGTTATGGTCCGTGTGTAAGATAATAGTGGCTCCATAAGTCCACATTTCGAATTTACCTAATGCCCATATTACAGCATAAGCTTCCCTTTCAATAGTGCTCCACTTTGATTGAGCAGGGGTCAGTTCTGGCTTGCGAAAGTTATAGGTTTCAGTTTATTCTGCTCATCTCTCTGCATTAGACAGGCTCCAATTCCGGTCACTGAAGCATCAGTATCGATTTCAAAAGGTTTCGACATAACAGGTGTATACAGAGATGTTATAGAGCACAAACAATTCTTTAACGAATTAAATGCGCTTTCGGCTTCTTCTGACCATGGAAGGTCGTTTGGCACAGTTTTTCGAGTTAAGTCCGTTAAAGGTTTTGCTATATTGGCATACCGAGGCACATAGTCTCTGTAGTAGTTAAATAATCCTAGGAGTGACTTCAATGTTTTCTTAGTTTTAGGGGCTTTCAAATCTTTAATAACTGATATCTTGTCCGGATCTGGGCCGTGCTCTCCTGAGCCTACGACATGTCCTAAATATTTTACTTTCGACATCGCAAACGAGCATTTCTTTAAATTTGCCGAAAAATTCAATTTTTTCAGAGTTTCTAAAATGGATTTAATATGATTAAGATGATCTTCCCAGTTTGAAGAAAATATGATAATATCATCAAGAAAACTTTCGGCGTAGTCACTATGAGGTCGTAATACTTGATTCATTATTCTTTGGAATGTTGCTGGTGCTCCAGATAACCCAAATGGCATCACCTTCCACTGATACTGACCCTTTGGAGATACAAAACTGGTTAATTCTCGGCTTTGCTCTGCTAAGGGTATTTCCCAATATCCCTTAAGGAGATCTAAATTTGTCAAGTAACGAGCTCCACCAGCTTTAAATCTAAGATTTTCTGAATTCTGCATAGGAAAAGGTGGAATTTTACTAACTGAGTTCAGCTCTCTGTAGTCCACGCAAAGTCGGACAGTTCCATCTTTCTTGGCTACACATACCAATGGATATGCTATTTCTGCTGAAGAGGGTTCTATCAGGTCTTTTTCCAATAATTCTGCTATCTGTTTTTCTATATTAGATCTTAATGTTTCTGGAACTTTATAAAGATGAGGTTGTTTCCTCTCTACTCCAGACTTTAACTGGATAACATGTGGAGGAACTTTGGCTTTCTTTAATTCCCCATCAAATATTGTTAGATATTCTTTAATCAAATTCAACAGCTGTTTATGTTGCTTTGCTGATATCGAATTTGATTTTATACCAGCTTTTAGTTCTTCATCCGTTACTTGCCGTGATTCTACGGGCGCATGTTGTATATCTCCAAACTCTTCATCTGTTTCGTAAATAATTCCTACAGCTCTGACAGGTTGAATATATTTACGCAATTTATTTTGATGAAGATGTCGAGCACTTCCATCAGGTAGTTTGACATAAAAAGAATGTGAAGACTTCTTTTCTACTATTTCTCCTGGTCCTTTCCAGTTTGAACAAAGACGATTTGTTGAATCAGGGATTAACACTACAACTTCATCCCCAACAGAAAATTCGGTATCTTTTGACCATAAATTATGATAATATACATATTTCTGCTGCTGTTCTTGAGCTACGCCATTCGCATACTGTGCCGCGTCTTCTAAACGTTTCCGGAGATTCAACAGGTAGTCAGCTACAGATTCTCCAATTCCTTGAGGAAGTACGACTTCATCTTCCCAACTTGATTTGAGGATGGCTAGAGGTCCTACAGGTGGTCGCTCATGAACTAGTAGGAATGGAGCAACACCCGTTGTAGCGTTAGGCACTTCTCTGTATGCCCATAACAAGAATGGCAACTGTTTATCCCAGCCTCGACCTTGTGAATTAATTGCATGATGTAGCATGGATTTCACAGTTCCTATCCATCTTTCAACCTAACCATTCGATTATGGATAACCTGGAGTGGAAAATTTAGGAACACATCCTAATCGTTTTAAAAACTCTTTTGTCAGCTGTGCGGCAAAATTTCTTCCGTTATCCATTGCAATTACTCGAGGAATTCCAGTTCGTACAAATATTTCTATAAATGCATCACAGGCTGCCTTTGTTGTTAAAGACTTCAGAGGTATTGCTTCCGGCCAACGACTATGCTGGTCCATAACGCACAGTACATACTGATGGCCACGCGATGACTTTGGCTCTATTGGGCCTAAAATATCGGCATTAACCACTTGAAATGGGAGTTCTGGTCTTCCAACAGCTTCGATAGGTGTTCTATCGTTTACCTTTCCTTTCCTGCGCATTTGACAATCATGACACGAAGCACATAATTGTTTAACTTCTTTTGGCATTCCTTCCCACCAGAAAGACATTGTAATTCTGTCTCTGGTCTTCTTAGCTGCCAGATGTCCACCAGTAGGAGTTTCATGAGCTAATTTCAAAATGTCCTTTCTTCTACTTGCCGGTACGACCAATTGAATATATTTCTGTCCGCCTACTTTACCCATATGATATAATAAACCTCTTTCAATCCAGTAACCACTTTTATGTTGCCTAGCTTCTTCGAAGCACCTTTTCAATGTAGGACAGGCTAACTGCTCATCCCTAAACACTTGTGCTTGTGGAACAGGGATATTTTCATTTCTTTCATCCTTACTATCGGTTTCGGTCAATGTCTGTTTAACTACTGAGTTATTAAAGACTTTGGTTTCTGGATGATGCGACTCGCTGTGGTTTAGCTTTGCCTTTCGAATAGTCTCGTGACTTTCTCCCTCCATACAGAACATACACTTTTCATTATCTTCTGTGAGTGGAGTACTAATTGCCTCATCCCCAAGATAATTGTCGTTTGAATTATTCTCAGGTACACTGAACAAGGATTGTTCACACACTTCATTTATTGTGATTAATTCAACCTCTTCTTCTGAAGAATAGTTTCCGGGAGACCTTCCCTCCACTTTGAACAAGGACGGTTCATTGTTTTCTTCCACTGGGGTGATATTAACCTCAATCCCTGAATTTCCAGGATTTCTTCCTTTCACATGGAACAAGGATTGTTCATCGACTTCTTTCTTCGGGATATTCACTTTATCCCCTAAAGAAATGTTTTCGGGAGACCTTCCCTCCACACTGAACAAGGATTGTTCATTAGCTTCTTTTACTGAAGTGATTCCTGTATCATCTCCCAAATAAGAACGCTTTTGTTCCTTCAACCATTCATATACCCTGGGAGTGATTGATGCACTGCAGCATGCACTTGAACATATGGAATGATTTCTTCATCTGTATGAAGACTTAGCGGAACTGACACAAGTTGTGCTTCCACTGGATTACCTATAGCAGGTCTCAAAAGAATTTTCCCACTTGACTGTAGGCGTTCCTCAGGTACAACTGAATTTCGTAGTACGGTGATTTCTGCACCACTGTCCACGATGCCTTGAAACTTTTGGCCTCCGATTCCTAAATCCACTTTCAGAAGCTCGCCATCTTTCTCGTTGACTGGAAATTCCCACTCGAAACAAGCGCTATTTAGATTAACACTGACCTTATTAAGGCCCTTACTTTCTTGACTCTTTTTGTTTGTTTTCACGTTAGATGTACTTGCTGAATTCAATTTGGGGCAGGATTTTTTCATATGGCCTTCCTTTCCACACAAATAGCAGGATAATTTCGGACGAATGTCTCTTTGTTCTTGCTGTGGCTTAGTAAAAACTCTTTTCTCATCTCTATTGTTATTTCCGAAATTCGCCCCTTTGGATGGAAGATTCCAATTTTCTTTATGAGAAATTTCTTTCGGTTTTTTATTGAAAGTCATTTTGACATTTTCATAATCATCTAATTTACTGGAAATAATATCAGATGACTTAAACAGTGACCATTCATCGATGAAATGTTCTTTAATTTCTGGAGGTACTTTCCTTTTAATTTGATCTGTAATAATCAAATCATATAATTCTTTCAATGTGTTAACTTCTAATCCTCGAATCCATTCAGTAAAATAGTTTTTCAACTCGTAAGCAAAATCTCTCCATGTGATATCAGCTTTTTTAGTATGCTTAATGAAAAGTTGTCGAAATCTTTCAGGAGTAAGTTTATATCTCTTTAACAATAACTCTTTTACTTTTCCGTAATCATTCGTGATTTCTTCGTCTTCCCGAGCTATAACTTCCGCGATTTTGTATGGCAGTAGCCCAATGAGAAGAGAAAAGCAATCATTTCTTTTAATTTCGGCACGTTTTGCCTGCCGCTCAAAAAGAACTAAATACAGACTAATTTCGCATGTTTTAGGATCAAATTTTTGTAAGATGTTATGTAATTTTACGCGCATTTTCTCAGAAGTTTCATTTGTAATTCCTTTCTTCTCAAGTTCTATTCTTGCATTTTCCAAACGCATTTTTTCCAATTCTATTTCTTCTCTTCTTATGCGTTCCTCCATCTCTTCTTTTCTCTTACGTTCCTCTATTTCCTCCCTTCTTATGCGTTCCTCCATCTCTTCTTTCCTCTTACGGTCCTCTATTTCTTCCCTTCTTATGCGTTCCTCCATCTCTTCTTTCCTCTTCCGTGCTTCAAGTACGTTCGCTAATGTTTCTTTAACAAATTCTTCATCGTAATTCTTTGAAGCCAAAATAGCATCTCTTAACTCATATAACTTTAAATGTTGAGCTCCTTCCACTCCAAGCTCAGTAGCAACTTCTTGCAAATCTTTTTTATTCCCTTTACCCAAAAATGCCATCTTCGGATGGATGAAATCAAATCAAGTTCAAATTTTCCGTGAATAAAATAAATTTTCTTATATTTATAATCACAAACCCTATTGTTTTCGTTCCTAAGAACACCAGATTTGACATCTTAGTTTTTATCGTAAACAACATTTTCCCCCAAATTAAATGGGCCGCGGTAGCCCAGTCGGTAGAGCGCCGGCCTCGTAATTGGAAGATTGCGGGTTCGGTACTCGAGCCGGCCAAAGACCGTCGTGTACACTAATGGTGGCTGGTGCACGTAAAATCTGTCGTGGCCGCAAAGTCCTCCATGTTCCCATCAAAAATTATACCTCTGGGGGTCACCGAAGCGGGAGAGCCATCCCTTCCGTGGAGGATCAAAATTGTGATGGCATGTCTCCGGACCACCTCTAGGGGTGTGTCCCAGACCGTCGCCAATTGCCCATCTGCGCAGCATTAGTGCGACGTAAAACCCAACCACCAACCCCCAAATTAAATAAAATAATCATTATTTCGGAATGCATACATAAAAGGAGAAGAAGAAAAAATAATAATATGTATCGAAATAACAAATTAAAAAAAAAATGTTTACACAATCAACTCTTTCATTAAATAAATCAGAATATACTTTATTACATAACCAGCTTTCAATAAATTAGAAATAATGTTGCTATAGCAACCTTTAATCAAACTTACTTTTAAACAGAAAAAAAAAACAATTTCCGATTCATTCCTCAAAGTAAAAAAATAAACAAAACCGGACGTTCACAAGAATTATTCACTAGTTTTTTTTACTGAGATATTTCATTAATATTCCAATAATAATAAAGATAAATCATTATCAACGTCTAACAAATAAACAATCATTCAATAAAACAGAACAAATAAATCAAAACAGAACTTTTTTTTTTTTTCACAATCTGCTTTAATGAAATCTTATTTATTCTAAATCACGTGATGAATAAAAAGAACACACAGAAATTAATAACAATGGTCTTGAATAGCATAAAAATATATTCTTTTCACCATTCTTTTTACTATTTTCCGGCTTTTTAAATACAAATAAACAAATATATTTCTATTTTTCATTTTTCAAACACTAGAATTATTATTATTTCAACATTACGAAATATTCAATTTTCATTTACCTATTCTTTACCTTGTTGGAATACAAAATCGGAACAAAATATCTAAATGCTTAATCCTAATTATTTAACATAAACTTATACAAAATATGACTCTTGATGGAACATTAAAAAAAAAACATACCCTTTTTTTTTCATCACTATCATGAAATAATCCATACGTGCACTAGCTATTTCACATATCCTTGTCGACTGCGCCAATTGTGGCGACTTCTTTTTCGCACCTGGTTCTTTTCTTCCTGTAAAAGCATCTTCAGACACATTAAGACACTGATCACGCTTTGTTTACTTTTAAAGATTTTACTTTTACTTACGGCACAAACATAAAATACATAACGAACACATAAATTAACATCAAATAAAGTATTTTAAAAACAACATATAGAATGGAACGTTAGTCCATCTTGATTCACATACGCACACACTGTTGCCACACTTTCGTACCAAACTTTTCAGTTCTTGTTTTGGGATACTCTCGAAATCAGAGGTGCGGCGTTCACAATTACCTAATTTAAAGGTGCAGAATACATACCTTTTAGATCTTTAAAAACCATCATCAGTATCAATTTTTAAATATTCTTTAGTCTCTGAAGCCAGCAAACACAGACAGCACATCGCTTCCCAGGATATCTTCAAGATGTCTTCTGGATGAAAAGACATCCAAGAAACGTCCTTAAGATGTACTGGGGATAAGTTAAGCCTAACTGTGCTGTTAGGGAATAGTCATCTTGGAAAGCGTAAAAGCAATAATATTTAATGCCTTCCAAAATTATATCAACTAGCGTAAATGACCATCTTGATTGTTGAAAAATATCTTCTTCTGATTTAGCATATGAATCCAATTAATCAATTTGGCTTGAGGAGCAATAATCGAAAACCAACAATACACTATAAAATAATGCAGCTTAAAAAAAAAAAATGTATTTTACAGAAAAAGTGAGTAATAAAAGATTAAATCTCCATGAATATTTAATACGCGTGAAATACATACTACGCACGCTAATATTATTGAATAAATTACCAAGCAAATACTTGTACAAGAAAAAGATTTGAAATCCGAATTCGAAAATGGCGGCAAAAACACGTTACCAAGGGATTACCATTTGCCTCTCGCATCGTTGTCTGCGATTAGAGAGCGCATGCGCGCGCAATTACAGCATCTCGGCCAGATCATCCTGTATCCTTGAATGTTTTCTTTTCCTTCGTACTCGCCCGGCGCCGTTAGATGGCAATACTTACGCTTTATTGAAGCTTTCCTTCTTTACGTAGTAGATATTCTTTGTTCAAGCGTTGAGAGTAGAACCTGTTGGTGCACTGGTGGGATCTCATAAAGTGGAGAACAAGAATGTTAATTACAGACTTCTATTCATGTTGATGATACTAACATATAATGTAATTTTTAAATTATATTTAAAATTGTAAATACAACATTATTATTATGCCTAAATTTCTCTTTTTTCACAATGAAATTCTTTATTTTGTGCAATTGTATGGAATTTTTATAAAAATAACTAATTAAAATTATAAGGCAAAGGAATAACGTTAAAAAATATTTCTATTTTACTTTTAATTTAATTATAGAAGTATTACTATTATATCATTGTTGTTGAAAAAAATTGAAACCAGTAAGAATATTTTATGTGAAAAATTAGACTATTTATGTGTTTATTTTCTGATTTCTGTCTTTTATATTTTTCTAGCAAGTACAAAAATAAACTTCTCAGGCAATGTGTCAGTCTGTTGGGAGAACATTAATTGAAAGTGTTTATTCGCCTGAATATGGAGTAAAAAAGAAAAACAGGCTATGATGAAACAAATATTGTAACCAAATATGTAAATAAATTTTAATTTTGTTAAACAAAAGTTTTGGGGTTATTTCAATTTACACATCATACTTTTTTTTTTTTTTTTTTATCAAAAGGGGAGAAAAAAGGGTTTATGTTTGAAACATTTTGGATATATAAAAATTGTGATTAAGATATTGTAAAATGCTGATCCTCTCATTTTTAATTATTCTAAATCTATAAATTAAGTTTTATGACTTTATTTGAATTTACCAAAATTTTTTTTCTAATTGTAATTCTCAATAATTTTATTAGGTTTGAAATATAAGACACACTATACAATCAAACTAACATGTTAAGTTTTCAATCTTTATATTATATATTAACATAGATTAATTTATTATTATAATTTTTTTTTTTTTTTTTTTTTTTTCCAGTATTAGTTTTCAAACATGAAAAAGTATTTATTTATTCCGAAGTATTCTGTAACATAATTGACTATTTCATTGACATGTTTTGTGTATAACAGAAATAATCTTAATGTAAAATTAAATAAAAATGTAAAAGTTTTTAGCTTATAAATTGTAAAATGTTTTGATGAATGCAGTAGAGGTAGTAGTACACAGGGTTCATACTCAAATATGGGAAAAAAATTCCCTGAGTTTTTCCTGAGTTCCCAGACAATTTTCAAGAAAATATTAGCGACATATTACAAGAAACGCTTTTCTAGACAAGACAAAATACAGCTACTTCCACTGTATGATGTCATATTACTGCCGATCATAATAGAAATTCAGGTGGAAATCATATTTCATGCATATTTTCACAATAATTCATTATTTAAATTTTGATACGAAGCTAAACAAGAAAAACAACTTGAGAGAGAGAAAAAAAGGGTTTTCCAGGTTTTAGAACTGATTTTCCCTTAGTTTTAATGAAATTTTTTATTTTCCCTGACTTTTTTTAACAAATTCCAAATTCCCTGAGTTATTCCCTGTTTTCCAGGTTTTCCCTGAGGAGTATGAACCCTGAGTACAATATAGAATCTTTTAATACTGAAAAGAAAATGAAAAGTTTTCTGAATTTTAATATTTTAACTCCTTTATATTCCAGAATTTAAAAACATAAGAAAAGTAAATACATATATAAACTTTCATTTTACATGTAAGGCCTAGCTGAGAATATTGAAAAGTCTGCTTCATTAAAAAATAAATAAAAAGATAACTATTATTTACAGAACTGTATATATATATATATATATATATATATTTATCCATGTTTATCATGGGCAATTCTGTAAAAAAAAAAGAAAAAAAAAAAAATCAATGATGTTTATATTTTTATTGAAATTATCTCCTTCTAATGTCTAATAAAACATTTTGCTCATATATAAAATCAAGACTAAATATACACATATATAATACATAAAGTATCCTGGAAATATCTAAATATAGAATGATTCAGTAGCCAATCAATGAAGCATTAAAAAAATTAGTTGATTTATGTGCTGTAAACAATAGAGAATTAAGAGCATACAATGTCTAATCTCGCTGACAGCCAAGGCTATGTGAAAAATTATTCTATCGGGAATTTTTTTTTTTTTTTTTTGTTACTGATTATTTATTACCTAATATGTTTTTATTCTGACTATACATTCAGGAAATTCACAGCCATTAAATGAGTAGTCATTTTTTTTTATTTTATTTATTTTTAATTCAATAAAACAATTAAGTGCCATTTTAGTATTTTTATTTTAGCAATAAAATAAAACATTAAACTTGTGAAAAATCATTTTTTAGAAAGTATTAATTTAACGATTGTAAATTTTCTGAATGTGAAAACAGAATTCATTTGGTAGTGAGTAATTCTAGAAACAAAATTTCCCCTAAAATAGCATGCCCCTTGTGGTTGCTGCTGAGATCAGGTATTGTTCATTCTTAAAAGATATGTTAAAAGATTGTTTCAGTCATGTGAGTTTCAATTTTTCAAAGAATTTAACTACATTTTGAAAATATCAATTATTATTTTTTTTTTTCCAAAAATTTTTGAAGGAAAAAAATATATGTATCGATATATATTCTAATATTTTTTCCAAGAAATTTGTCATCCATGTGTGTTTTGGGCGACAACTGTAGTTATGTTGCCATGGTAGCAATATTTAATGGTTTATCTGTGTTCTGCAAAAAAAATGTGAATAATTTATTACTATGAAATAAAGGATAAACACCTGAATCCCAGATTTATCCAAATTTTTAAGATTTAACTGTTCCAAAGACAGTGACTGAAAGGTCTATCTACCAACTTTAGACTTCTTAGGTGTGCAATGGTCATGTATTAAGGGCCTTCTTCACTCACCGCTGCCGGAAGCCGAAACTAATGTTATTCTATGGGAAATTTTTCTTTACAAATAACTTATTAACTAATACATATTTTTAAATTCTGTTTCACATTCTGAAAGTTCCCAGCTGTTAAATTGACGCACCTTTTCTAAAAAAATATTTTTTATACTTTATTTCGAAGCTGCAAAATACGAATTTTCAATATGTGAAATTTTTTCATTTTGAAATTTCGAAATAAAATATTAAAAATTAAAAAATTACATTTTTAAAAAAGGTCCGTCAAGTTAACAGTTGGGAATTTTCTGAATGTGAAAACAGAATTTAAAAATATGTATTAGTTAATAAGTTATTTGCAAAGAAAATTTCCCCATAGAATAACATTGGTTCGGGCTTCCGGCGACGGTGAGTGAAGAGAGCCGTTAAATTGACATGTTTCTGAAGACAGCAGATATTTATAAAATTTGTTTAAATATTTGCTAATGTATGTAGATTCTATATGCAAAGAAATATTTTTAAAGTTGATCAATAGACCTTTTATCAGGGTTGTAGTGATTTAAATCAATTGATTTAAATCGCTGATTTAAATCATGATTTAAATCAATTGATTTTTTTTTGAAAAAAAATCACTGATTTAAATCACTTTTTTAAAATATTAAAGTTATTGGCTTTAATGGAATGAAATTGTTTATCTAACTTTTAAAAATGATATTTTTAATTATTTCTTATGTAAAATTTAAAAAAAGTTTGTAAAATATAACAAAATATTTCATTAGACGAACTAATATTTCTCATTTTTTAACTTTAGATTCATCTCTACTAAGCAACATTAATAAACACAAAAATAAATTATACCTTAACTTTTTAAAATTATTTTTATACATATATATATTTTTAATAATTCATTATACTTTAATTATTTATACAAGCACTGGTGTATGAATTGTAAATATTTAATTAGTATACAATTCATTAATTGATGTTATACATATATTCCAGTTCGCCTTCGCCTACCTTGTGGGTGATATTTCAAAAAGAAAATATTTCCTTGTTTATTTAGCTCTCATACCAGTTTATGTCATTTAACAATGTCTCATATGATATTTTAAAAATAATAGCATATTTTACATTATAGTGTTTAAAAAGCCCTGAAGGCTCCAAAAAGTTTTAAAAACATCATAATCTTTTAATTTAACAACATACAACCAGTTAACTGTAATTCGAGGCTAGTCTCACTGCTTGTTTAATGAATTGTACCCTCTAAATACAGGGGTCTGTCCAGACTTTTCACACAGGGTCCTGTTTTTGTGAAATTGTGAAAATTTCTACACGTAATTTCGTAAATCTAAATTTAGTGTGAAAATAATGTTCTTCACAAACTTTTGGCTAGGGTTTTCTTTTTGTAAATTTGTAAAAAATGTAATTTTGCAAAATAAAATTACAATTAAGATTTAATTTTTGACAATGACAATTCAGTTTTATAGAACTCAACTCACAGATATGCAAGGAAGTCCTTTATAAATTAGAAATTGAGTATCAGCTTTTCGGGAGAAATACAACAAAAACGTCCGATTAATCAGGCAGTCTATGATCGTTCCACTGAAGATTAATTTTGAAAATGAGAGATTTATCAAAGGTCTAAAGAGAAAAATTTTGTGAAGGGATCTTTTTTAGGCTAAAAATTTTTGCAAGTGGTCCTGTTTTATGATAAAATTTTGTGAAGGGTCCTGTTTTGGGATAAATAATTTTATGAAGGGTCCTTTTTTTAAGATATAAAATTTTGTGAAAGGTCCTTTAATGGACCCAGGTTTGCTTCTGAACAGACCCCTGAAATATAAAAAAAGATAAAAGAATAAGTGAAAGTATTAAGACGGTAATGAAAATGTGAATTCTGTTAATGGGTAAAGTGTGAAAAATTTTTCTTAATTCAAATGATATTTGTTAAACTTAAGTAAGAATTTTTTAGGATATAATATTTTTTTCCCTTTAATTCCCTATTCTTTTTATTTTTATTAGAAACTATGAGTAAAAATTTCTTTTTCTTAATCCATTGCTTTAGTTTTATGTCATTTTTCCTATTGAATTATCCTTTTCCAAAGTTATTTTACGTGTTCAATACTGTGGGTAAGATTTTACTTTATTTCAATACATTATTGTAGCTACATATCAAAGTTACAAGTTGAGTAGCTCATACTACTGCATTTATGATTGCCATGAAATTACACTTATTACGAAGATACCATGTTGAATAAAAATATTGGTAACAAATGCCTACATGGATTTTTTCTATGGGAATAAAATACTATTTATATTTTTATAATTTAAGTAAAATAATTGATAGTGTGTATATTATGTATATATATATATATACACATAATAAAATACAAATGTTGTACAATAATGTATGATTACATAATAAAAATCATTAAAATCAAATAAATCTTGATTTAAATAAAAAAAATCCGATTTAAAGAAAAAAAATCGATTTTTTTGAAAAAAATCAAAAAAATCAACAACCCTGCCTTTTATACACTGCCCTGAAAGGGTTAACTATAATAAATAGAAAATATCTTCAAATTTATGTTTGCTAGCGCATCTTACAAGGGAACATTGAAAAGGTGTCCTCTTCAAAAAATATTGAAAAAAATATATGTGATTCTACTCTTCATAAAACACTAGAGATTGAAAAAATTATCGGCTGAAATGAATTACAGTGTTGACAAAAAATTATCAAAATTAAGCATATTTGGCGATTTCACACTGTTAGGCGATTGATTTTGAGTACTTGGCGGAGAAGCAAAACACGGTTCTGTTCGTAAAAGGCAATCTCGGTGCTAGTGAACTTATCACCTAAAAGCGCTAAATCGCCAAAAATGCTTAAATTTGATCATTTTTTCTGGTCGTTGTAATTCATTTCTGCCGATAATTTTTTCACATTCTGGTGTTTTATGAAGAGTAGAAACACATATATTTTTTTCAATAATTTTTGAAGATGACACCTTTTGAATGTTTCCTCGTTATATTGCAATAGTCAATCCAGCATAGTTCAGTATTTGCCACTATTCAGTTTTTAATATTGGGCAATGCTAAAAAAAAGGTGTACCATTAGACATCGCCCAATGCAGATTTATTGGTCCGGTTTAGATCGACATTGGTCGGTCCGGCTTAGATTGACATTGGCCGGTCCGGCTTAGATTGACATTGGCCGGTCCGGTTTAGATCGACATTGGCCGGTCCGGTTTAGATCGACATTGGCCGGTCCGGCTTAGATCTACATTGGCCAATGTTCAAATGACAACATTGGCCAATCTCGGCAAAAAGGTTTGCCATTCGGCGCTGGCCAATGTCGATAAATCAATATTGGCCAACGTTGTAAAATCTCATTATACGACATTGGCCAATATTGTTGTGCTACTGGGGAAGTACTAAATATTAAGCAAATAAATTTCGAAAATATACATAAACCAGAAATATCTTTTTCATTTTAAAGCATTTTGTATTATTTACACCAAGCAATGTTAAATATTTAAGATTTCATACCATTCTGCTATTTCAGCATTACAGTTTGTTATATTAATTTGTACTCTTGAACACGAATGTGTTTGGAAAAATTTATTTTCAAACATAATAAAAATTAGTTTTATTTCTTAGAAAATAGCTGTGAATGTTATGATTTTGTAAATTTAAAAGTAGTAGAAAAAGTGAAGGAAAGAAAACTGCACATACGTTTTCGTTAGCAACTTTATTATTGTTTACAAACTTGATTGTCATGCAGTGCATCGCCATTTAGGCGCTAAAGATGTGCCTAGCAAACCCACTTGGCGAGATGCGAGCGCGCCCGCTCCTTCCGGCAACCCTTTTTTCTCTTTTCCGGTTCAAGAAAACTTTATCACTCTCTCTCTGTTGCCTTAGCCCAGCTTACCGTCGTTTGCAGTGCTCTATGCGCATTGCACAATGTTTTACTTCTACATGTGGCCTACTGACACTATTTTTTACTAAGATTAACTGTTTGATTATATTTAAAATATGTGATAATTAATGTGTAAAATTTAAGTTGCATTAAAGTGACTTTACTGGTGACCCGTTCCAGAACACGTGGAGTAAAGATTCAACGCTACGGGGCCGCATGCTGTTTTCAAAGTAGGATGTTTGAACCTTATTTTGCTTGGTCAGGATTCTAATTTTACTTATTACAAAATATGAATTTCTTTAATCTAAATTTATTCCTATATTTATCTTAAAATTTATTTGTTCTCATTTTGGAGTTCAATTTTTTCAATATGCCTCGTACAGACGATACTGGCGATCAACACTCCCAAATATCGCGTGTGGGCCTAAAAATACCCTCGATTTGGAAAAACAATATTAAATTATGGCTCATACAAGTCGAAAGTAATTTTCAAATTTCTGGTATTACACAGGATTTGACAAAGCATAATGCACTAATAGCATCTATCGATCCCGAAAGCTTGTCGGCGGTATCAGACATCTTGTTCAATGCACCCGCAGAAAATAAATACGAAACGCTGAAACAAAGGTTAATTTCAGAATTCTCTGACTCAGAAAATAAACAAATTAGGAAACTTTTGTCAGAATTGCAACTCGGCGACGAAAAGCCTTCCCAGTTATTACGGAAAATGCGGGAACTTGCCAATAATTCCCTTAACGACGATTTCTTAAAAAATTTGTGGTTACAACGTCTGCCGCATGAAATTCAAACTATTCTTTCGGTAAGCTCCGAAACATTGGATAACTTGGCCAAATTAGCCGACAAAATCGCTGAGGTACGATCCGACCCGTTAGGCATAAGCGCTGTGAATCGCGGAGTATGTACGCGATCATTACCTATGACGGAGCAGCAAGAAACGCCGATCAAACCGTCGAACGAAATAGCCGCGCTTCGGGCCGAAATAAATGCATTAAGTAAACAAATCGAACGACTTTCCCGCCTAAGTGATAAAAATTCTTCTCACAAGCGGAAAAGCAGTAAATCGCCGTTTCGTAATTCTTATAACAATTGCCGCGATTTTGCAAACAAGCAACCAAATGAAGATTTTTGTTTTTATCATCGCAGATTTGGCAAAAATGCACGTAACTGCAAACCCCCCTGTAGTTTTAACGATCCATCACTAAGATCTCAGGAAAACTAAAAACGGCTATCGAACCTAATATTTTTGCGACACATGCTCCGGTAGCCACAACTTCTTGTCGCCTGTATGTACATGATAGACACTCTCATACAAAATTCCTTATTGACTCTGGCTCGGATGTTTCTTGTATCCCAGTACCTAATACTTCAAAAAAAATTTCACCAGATCCTTTACAATTATTTGCAGCAAATAATTCGAAAATTTATACATATGGTTCTAAATTACTTAGTGTAGATCTAGGACTACGACGTAGTTATAAATGGAAGTTTTTAATCGCTTCAGTCCCAACTCCTATCATAGGAGCAGATTTTCTGCAACATTTCGGAATCTTGATAGATCTTAAACATCGCCGGCTTATTGATAATTTAACGAAGCTCTCATGCCTGGGAATTGCTGCACTTTCCTCTGATTATTCATCAATTAAAGTTATTTCGGGCAATACAAAATATCATAAACTTCTTTCAGAATTCCCAAATTTGACTAAGTTATCAACCAAAATCACACCCATCAAACACAACACAGTACATTACATAGAGACCAATGGACCTCCTGTACATTGTAAACCTAGACGCTTACACCCTAAAATTTATTTAGAGGTAAAAAATGAATTTCAATTCAGGATTGACCAAGGCATTTGTCGACCCTCCAAATCGCCCTGGTCCTCGCCACTCCATGTAGTTTCTAAAAGTTCTGGCTCCATTCGACCTGTTGGTGACTATAGGAAATTAAATTCTATGACGATACCAGACCGATATCCAATCCCACATATCCAAGACTTTTCTAACGCACTTTTTGGAAAAAATATATTTTCTAAAATTGACATTGTTCGGGCATATTTTCATATCCCAGTTCATCCCGAACACATACCAAAAACAGCAGTATGCACACCTTTTGGATTGTTTGAATTTCCCTATCTCAATTTTGGTCTCTGTAATGCAGCACAGACCTTCCAACGCTTTATGAACGAAGTCTTAGGTGATCTTAAATTTTGTTATACATATCTAGACGATATTTTAATATTTAGTGAATCTGAAGCTGATCACGATATTCATATCCGCACTGTTTTTGAGCGATTGCAATCTTACGGCCTCACAATTAATGTCTCAAAGTGTATTTTTGGTGTACCAGAAATTTCATTTTTGGGTCATTCAATTTCGAAGAATGGTACTAAACCATTACAATCTAAAGTTGAGCCCATTCTTAATTACCCTCGTCCCAAAACTATTAAAGAGCTTAGACGTTTTCTCGGACTTTTGAATTTTTTTCGTCGTTTCCTTCCAAACTTGGCACACTCACAGACGGTGCTAAATGAATATCTGAAGGGTACAAAAAAAAATGACAACCGCGAAATTTTGTGGACAGAGCAAGCTGAAACTGAATTTATAAATTGTAAAACACTGTTGTCGATTGCAACACTTTTGTCTCACCCTAAACCAGATGCGCAGCACAGATTATTATACAGATAGGACACTCCCGTACATTCTTCGGTACCCAAAATTTGACTGCAGCGACCCTATTGTCAACGGCTGTAAGTTTCTCGAGATTTCCGGTTTACGCAATCGCTCATCTTATTTTTATTGTATCTATGTTCATTGTAATATTAGTGCAACGTTAAACCCAACATCCAACCAACTAACCATTGTATCGATGTTTACATTTGGCAACTTTGTTATTGTTTACGAAATTGATTGTCGAAAGCAATTTATTTTTAGAAGCAAGTACTAAATATTAAGCAAATAAATTTCGAAAATATATATAAACCAGAAATTTTTTTTTTCATTTTAAAGCATTTTGTATTATTTAAACCAAACAAAGTTAAATATTTAAGATTTTATTCCATACTGCTATTTCAGCATTACAGTTTCTTATATTAATTTGTATACTTGAACACGAATGTGTTTGGCAAAATTTATTTTCAAACATAATAAAAATTAGTTTTATTTTTTAGAAAATAGCTGTAATGTTATGATTTTGTGAATTTAAAAGTAGTAGAAATAGTGAAGCAAAGAAAACTGCACATATGTTTTCATTTGGCAACTTTATTATTGTTTACAAAGTTGATTGTTAAAAGCAATTTATTTTAAGAAGCAAGTGCTAAATATTAAGAAAATAAACTTTGAATATACATAAAATAAAAACATTTTTTCATTTTAAGGCATTTTGTATTATTTAAAACAAGCAACGTTAAATATTTAATGATTTCATACTGCTATTTCAGAATTACAGTTTGTAATTTTAATTTGTACTTGAATATGAATATGTTTCACAAAGCATATTTTTAAACATTATAAAAAATAATTTTTACTTCTTAGAAGAATAGCTGTGAATGTTTTGAGGATAATTTTGTGAATTCAAAAACAATAGAAAGTGAAGAAAAAGAAAACTTCCCATACTAACACTAACCTGCTACTAACTTCTCGCGAAATAGAAAAACAATTTTCGATCAAAGATGCTATTCATGTAGACTTAACACATGTAGTTCCCCAGTGTTGACACTAGTGGTGCTACTATATTTCCGGTTCGCGTTTTAGCTTCACTGTCCTATCTGTATGATAATCTGTGATGCGCAGTTAGTTCTCCAAGTTGATGCGTCCGATTTTGCTCTCGGCGGGGCCTTATTCCAGTTAAACAATAACAAACTGGAACCTCTAGCATTTTATTCACGTAAACTTTCGGCCGCAGAGCGTAACTATAGCGCCTACGATAGAGAGTTACTCGCAGCTTACGCATCAATTAAGCAATTCCGATATATGCTAGAAGCACGTAATTTCACGTTATTCACTGATCATAAACCATTAACATTTGCTTTTCGACAGAAACCCGACAAATTTTCCCCTCGACAGATTAGGCAATTGGATTTCATTTCACAGTTTACAACGGATATCAGACACATTACAGGTTCTCAAAACATTACTGCAGATGCACTTTCTCGTATAGCATCA
>CAWVNO010002322.1:0-24000 GCA_963930645.1 Salticus scenicus
TTTCATAAAATGAGAACACCATTACATAATTTATACGCCCAATGTCAATTTTTTTAGACTCAGTAAAATAACTTGAAAGGATTTTAAATACGCAACATCTACGGTAAAATCTGCAAACATTTTTTTATTACAGATAACTAATCTCAATATTAAATTGATTTTAAACTTTGGCTTTAAGAAATTTTGAAAATACGTCCAGAAAATGCCAGACAGAGGGCATAACAAGTCCAATCCTTTGCCGGCCCTAACCAGAATTCCCAACTTTTATAATTTATTCACGAGCATTTTTTGCCCCGCTTTTTTTTCATACCGGAAATTTTGAAAAACGATTTTCTTCTTATTTAATCATTATCACATAAAAATAAAATAAAAACAGTAATAAAATATACTAATTCAGCATATCAAATAATTTAAAATATCTTTATTCCGACGTTTCGGTTAATATTCCATCTTTAACCATCTTCAGGGGAATGATGTTCAAAAATTATAAACATAAACAATTTAAGCCATTCTAGGATACATTAAATACAATTCACAAAGAAATTAATAGGTGATTACATAAATTATATAAAAAATACTCTATATACATTTTAAAATGAGTTAAAAACACTTAAATAAATCACAATCACGACCGTTACAAAAAAAATAAAACACTTATTTTAAATTATGTGATATGCTGAATTAGTATATTTTATTACTGTTTTTATAATTATTAACAGCATATATAAGTGGAAAATATATATTTCTTTTATTCGTTGTCACATATTAAAGAAAAACAGTCTACAAAATTTCTGGTGCGGAAAGAAGGCGGGACTAAAAATGCTCGTGAATAAATTATAAATGTTGGGAACTCTGGCCCTAACGCTCTAAACATTGTTGCCAAATTTAGGGAATCTTTTATTCAAATTCACCAATAATTTTGAAGAGTGATATTTGATATATAAATTGCACAAACCTTCGAAGTGATTAGTCAATCGTTACAGTTAAAATTTTGTGGTAGGTACTGAATAAAAAAGCCTTTAAATTAGACAACGCTGACCAGAAAGTGAAATTAAATGGGACAGGAAAAAAGTTAAATACCCATCGAGATCAAGTTGTTATATGATACATCATTTATTTTAATTATTTATTTTAGATCTCTTGACCAAGTGTGGCCTTTCACCGGCACGCCTGCCAAAGCAACATCCATTTTGGGACTTGCCACGGCTGTAGTCTCGCTTGTTATGGGTTTAGATGTACTAGTAGAAATGATGTCGATCGGTAAGTAGGTTTTCAATGAAATCTTTTAAATCATAGAGTTTACCTTGTTATCTGTTTGGCAAATAATTGTTATAAATTCCTTTTACTTTTATATTTGAAAAATAATAATTGAATGCTTTTGAATGCAAAGTGTAATTGAATGATAAATGACGTATCATATAAAAGCAAAGTTAAAAGTAATATGCTTATCATATTATTTTTAACTTTACTTTTACTATTCTTCACTTAGCTTTTCCTGTATAATTTTATTTTGTAGGGACTGTTTTAAATGAGCAAGTTCAGTTCGTCAACTTTGAAAATATAATTGTCTCCGATGTTTTGTATATACATATAATGTTTTCAATGTATGCTTTTAATTGTATATTTCTATATAATTTATGTACTTGGAATTTCATGTAATAATTGTATGTCATGCTTATTTTTAGGTACACTTATGGCGTACACGTTGGTATCCACGTGTGTCCTCCTCCTCCGCTATCAGCCCCCACGGACAACCCTAGTTCAACTCCTCCCAGAATCCATCCGTTCCGCATGTCCTACCCCTTCCAAAGAGAATCCCGTTCCTCTCTTCCCAGCAACCCAAACAACCACTATTCACACTAAGCGTACGAATCGTTACGACTCTTCAGATAGTGATGAGAGTCCGAAACTGGATTGGGACCAGAGACAGGACCAACTTCGGGATGAAGACTCTCTTGTTAGGGGTGCGGAATCGAGCTACGGGGCGGTGCCTCCACCAGAACCCCAGCCATCGCAACCGCCTCCTCTGGCGTCAGTTTTTTCACTACCCCAGAGGTGAGATCATTTGATAATAATAACACCTATATTAACATCTATGTTTGGATTTTATTTAAAACAATAATTGTATATCTATCACTTTTTTAGGGGAGAGTGGGGTACAATGGACCAATTTTGGAAATTTTAGGTGTTTACTCACAAAGTAATGATTTCTCGCTATTGAAAATACGTGTGCATATTACCTATACATTAGGTCTTATATGTAGAGTCAATCAAAAGCAATAATTCTGCTTGCTTTTTTTAATAACAACTGACAAAATGGATGATATGGGGTACTATGGACCACATGTCAAATTAAAAAAGCATACTAATGTAGTATGTTTTTTAATAGTATAAAGTGTAGAATATATTAAATTTATTTATTTATGTCTTCAATTCATACAGATAATGTAAATTAATGAACATTAAAATTAGAAAATTATACGCTAAACAATTTTTATGTCACTGAAAATCTGTTGTTTTCTTGTGAAGTTGTAGGGTCTGGAAAACTCATAATTACAATAGCTTGGAAATTTACAAGAGATATAGCAACACTCTCAAGAATAAATGTAAAGATTTTAATTAAGTTTTCTTTGCATGGTTCTAAAAAAAAAAAAACAGATTCTTTATCTTTTTTTCTGTAATTAAACCAACAAGTGTAAAACCATCTTTTTCGTCAAATTTATTTGTATTATTATTTTTTAATTGCATTATTTGATTTAGTTTGTTATACATGGCTGTATGATACTTGTAAAAATATAAGTATACAAAAGGACTTGAATGGTTATTAAAAATAAATAAGAAGAAATTTCAAAGTAAATTGCTTTCTTATACATCTTTGAAGATATAATAGATCTAATTAAGGTTAACTCTGAAATTTTTATGTATAATTTATAGCTAACACTTCAAAAATGTAGATTTTGTAAATCAGTCTATTATGACAGAAAACTGAGGTAAATGGACCATGGTCCATTGTACCCCGTCTGGACCTCTGACAGCAAATGATTAAAAAAAATAAAAAATCCTCTTAAAAAATATTTCAATGAGATTAAATATAATAATAAATGACCTTAGCTCTTTATTGTGCTAAATAGCCTGTTCCAGATAATTATTCCTGAAAGACGAAAAGAAAAAATGTTTAACTAATAATAAATACTTTTGGCTACTGTAAACTAAACTTCACGAATAAAATGGCTAAATTGTTAGTTAGGCATGAAGTTGCTGGCTAAATTTCATCATTGCAGTGCTGTTATCTATGTACCAAAATGCGAACCATAAAAATAAATAAATATATAAATAAATAAATTATAGGAAGCGGTCCATTGTACCCCACTCTCCCCTACTGTATATCATCACCGATTACAGAAACTTTGTTTCTATGATAAACTCAAAAGTTAACCAGTAAGAAAAAGAATGATCATAAGAAGAATAAACAAATTTTTGAACGGCAAAAGAAATAATAAACTAGCAGACATCTGGTTTGGTAGCATTTAATTTACTGTCATCAGTGCATAAAAAAAACGCATTGATGACAGCATGCTAAATGCTACCGAAACAGCTGTATGCTAGTTTATTTCCTTTGACGTTCAAGACGTTGTTTATTATTCCAGTGTTTATTTATCTAGCACGAAGTCTCCTGTCAATAAAAAACGAATGGTTTATGTTTTAATATAATGTACTCGGAAGATTTGCTCGAGAAATGAAGGGAAACCTGAGCATATAATATAATGTAATCATGCTAAAAACTTAACATAATTCTTAATTTTCAAAAACGTCAGAATTAATATTGATACATAACTTCCTGCCCGTTCGGGAACCTTGGGACAATAGTAAATCATTCTGTGTACTCAAAATATTTCAATCGAAAACTATATACGCAAAACACTAGTATGCACTGAACCGGCATGGCAAGTAAATTGGTGATTTCTAGGTAAAAATCCAGGATTTTGTAACATTTAAAGTTTTAATGGTTTGTTACCGATCAATTAAAACTTTTATAAATATTTTAAAAGAATCGATTATAATACAGCAAACCGGTTACTTTTGACCAACAGGCCTGAAGAAAGGGGAAAAAAAAAAGAGAGAATACTGTTATTTATTTTTATTTTTAAAAGCCAATCAAAATATTAAGGCGGAAATTTTTATTTTAAAAAATCGAAGAGACTTTTATTGAAAGAGATTTCGTGCTTTTGGGGATTTATATGCTGTTGTTATGGCTGTTCAAGAGATATTGTAAATACTGGATAAAAATACAAGATTTTTAACTCTGCAAACTTTCAACTGCACAATTTGTATTCGAAAAGTAAAAATTAAAGTAAATGTGAAAGTAGCATTAGTAAATATGTGATGAAATAATGTCATAGAAAGTTTCTAAAGTGTTTATTTAGTTTAAAAATACATATGTTTTACAGAACATAGCGAAAAATATATGTACTCGGTTCTACTTTGGTCCAAGCCTATATTGTGCAAAATAGCTAATCAGTTAGCTGCAAACTTTCACCATCACCCACGGATGCGTTATAATATTAAAAGTAACTTTATTTCTGTTGCTTAAATTATTTTTATGATTATATGCCATTATTACTACTTTTTTTATTTTTTGACTTAGAATCAGGATATTGTTGTCTAATGCAAGGGTAGCCAACTCGCGGCCCCCGAGGAGATTAACGGTACAGTTACTCTCTGACCGCTTTTGAAAGGGCAAATTTGTAATATTGTTTTCACTGTACAGTTTTTTCAATGTACTAAAATAATGTTTATTTTAACTTTATATTTAAAATTTAACTATCCACATGATTTTAATGCTCATAGTTATCATTAAGACCTTCAAACACAAAAAACAAGCTAAAAATCAAAAATTATATAATTTTGAATTATAAGTGTATTATAGAGAAAAGAACCTATCATTGACCGGATATATCCATCAGCGGCCGGATATATCCATCAGCGACGATCAGATGGTTTTAACAACTTTGGTTAACAGATTAAAACGTAATAAATCCGTTCTGACTGTTCGAAGTGAAAATACCATTTAATGTTTATGGTAGCTAAAGAATCACTCTGTTGTAGTGAAATATTATTAGATCCATTAATCATTCCTTTTATTATAGTTATTAATATATAATTATAAATATATAATTATAAATATTTCAAGATTCTATTATTAATTTATGAAAGAAAAATTTAAACTGATGTATTTTGCTCCGAATGTTTACACTACCCTTCCCCGAAAATAAGTATTTACATACATGATTCATACACTCACAAACATAGATACACATACACATATATAAATACGGTGCGGCCCGGTTGAATAAAATAGATTTCCAATGCAGCCGACCAAGTGTTTTGAATTGGACAGTCCTGGTCTAATGCACAACTGTTAACAATCCAAACGAAAACAATTTTAAATAGAGCGATTTTGTAATAGACAATATCCGTTTTCTTGGATTCGAGGATAAATCATACCCAACATGTGACTTCTGATTCTCCATTTCCCAATGAATTTCCCTCTAGGATACAAATATTTCCCTACAGAATGCAAACATTTCCCCATAAAACACAAATGTAAACATTATAATTCTGCATTTTCCCCTGCAGTAGTCGCGTGTCAAGGGTTTATTACGTAACGCGAATAATGTCCACTGTTAATTATAGAGGTAACCCACTATCCTGGGTTAATAGTGAAAATGCCAACTGAAAAAGAACCTGGTCCAACAGCTGAATGAATATATGACTTAGACCACAAAGTCAAGGATTTGGATCGGTAAAAAAGATGTAATTGTGTACAAGTGGACCAATGTAAAACAAAGAATTAAACCTGGCAGGTGCCTTAATAACACAGTGTATTTTTCTGTTACAGAAATGATTCAGTCTTATGACATTCAATTCAATGTAAGTTTTTTAGCAAGTGAAATTTTTTATAAAATTATTATTATTTTTTTTTTAAGTTCATTTTGTATACATTCATTTATCACGAAATTATAATCGATTTCTTCATTATTTTAATTTAATTTTAATCATTTAATTAAATTAACCTTGTACGAATACTGGCCAAATGTAGTAAACATACTGTAATTTCAGTGTAAAAAAAAATATATTTTTTTTTATAAGGATCATTAAAACTTGAAATTAATTTCTAGTTTACTAAAAGCACATATTTAAGACAAATAATAATCTGAAAAGCTTATTACTAATATTTCTTATTTTAATGGCCTAAATTTCATAAAATTTGCAAAAAAATGGGCTAAAGTCTACGTTATTTTTCAACTACAATATTACTAATAATGTAAACCTTATAGAAAAAGTCCCTCTATATACTTTATTTTAAAACAATGTTATATGCATAGCCGACAAATTTTGCTATTTTCCGATAAGGTTCCTTTTGCTCATTATTTTTTATTTATTATTTCTTTACGTCAATTTTGAAACAAGGTTTATATGCATAGCTGACAAATTTTGCTATTTTCCCATAAGGTTTCCTTTTTCTTCTTTTGTTTTTCCTGTATTTCTTTTCATTTTTTTTTTTTTTTTTTTTTTTTTTACCTCTATTTCTGTACAATAATTTTGTATTATAAAATTGCAGACATTTTTTACAAAATTTTCAATCCAGTAATAGTAATTTTAAACAGCAGCATGCAATTATTCCAATCTTCTGGAAAAATCATAAAATGTCGTCGTTGTGTTAGTCATATAATATTCTTTTTTATATAAATGAAAATTTTTGTCGTAAATCTAGCAGTATCTTGCTTTTTGTTTGAATTATGTTTATAGAAGCAAAAGATTTCCTGAGACTTCAAGTTTTTGGATTGAGCATTTAAGAAACTCATGAACATCTTTTTTAAATATTTATCACATAATAATACTTCTTTAATATTTTTGATTTATCAATTTTTCTTCTAATTCGTTTGTATTCCTTAATTTTCCAGAATAATGCTTCGCTACCTACCTTACCATTGGATAAATCCAGGCGATGCGTCGGGAGCGACGGGCATCTTCGTGATGAAGATGGTGGGGGTGCTTTATCTGCTCATCATAATAATGGACTTGATCGTTGTGTGCGCCATGCCTGCGCTCGAAAATCGCAGCGGGGCAGCCATCTTCTTCCTGCTCGTCTTCCTACTTGGAATTATTTTTGTCCTTCTTATAATCTCCCGACAACCACAGACTAAGTAAGCAATCCTCTATTTTTTCTGATTTGTGAAAACTAATTCATTTTATTTAAACATAAAAACTTTTTTAACACAACATAAAATAAAGAGAAGAACTACTGGTTTCGAAAGGAAGCACTTTTTCTTAGCACTTTCGCGACAGTTAACGGCATTCACGTCATTTGAAAATCTGTAACTCCACCAGTGGGCGTTTCTTTCGCAATTTTTATGTTATTTATCTCTTAAGTATATACCCACTATTCATACTTTTACAATGAAATATACTATGGATACAAATACTTTGATTAGAAAGAATGTGATTATAATGTATGCCCATTTATAATATAAATGTGTGAATACAAAAAATTCTGTTCTGAAATATTGCAATTTTGGAGAATAACGCCAACAGGCAAACTTTACTGTCAAAAAGTCAAAATCATGAAGTCGCGAAAGTGCTAAAAAGTTTTTATGTAATTCATTTTAATATATGAAACAGTCTAGAATTGATGTCCGTTCTAACGGAGTCTTCCTTAGTTTCACCTTGTAGAGAGCGGACATTTCCCTTAAGCCTAGGTCTCTCAAGCAGATAATTAGCTTTAACTCACAAACCAAACCAAATCATATTAGGGATGACCAGCAGTTTCAGTAAATGAAATAAATGTTTTTTGAAAAACTTCTGTTTACTTCCTTTGATTATATATATATATATATGTATATAATAATAATAAAATAAAAATAAACTATGAGAACAAATTTGGATTTATTTGATACATTGTTGGCATTAAGAGAGATCATTAATTTAGTTTATTGCATATTTTAACAGTGATTCTTTGCGGCATATAAAGTGCTGTTGTACATATAATGCAATATAATTAAAAATATTAAAGTTTCGAAGTAAAAACAGCAATTATAAAGTTTTGGCGAAATGGGGTCTATTTAATTATTAAAACAGAGAAAAGATAATTGGCCTCCTTGACCTTTAATTAGTCTGTAATGTAATTAATTAACTTGATGGTATTTTTTCTGCCATCAACGAAGAAATCATACTTTTTATTGAAAGCTTTTTTTTTTTTTTTTTTTTTTTTTTTTAGAATAGCACTATTTGTCAGCAAAGAAATATTTGTACAGTCAAGAAAAAAAAAAAAAAAAAAACACAACAGACGCTGTAATTTCGTTATTAATTGACGCAGAAAAATCTAATAGACATCACATCATTTAACTGGAAATTAAGTGCACTTTTTGAAAATGGTGTGAAATTTTGAATTACGGGTCATCTACATATTGTAATGAATCCCAACTTTGATTTTTCCAGTAGCAACACCAAATTTTGACTTCATATTTTAGAGTGTGTCAGTGCGGAAAAGTATACAGTTTGCATACTTTATCTGTAGTATTTATAGAGTTAGAACCAAAAATGTGTTAGGTTATCTATGGCATACTTATTAATTGTAGAAAAATATTCTATACATAAAGTGGTGCGGGTTAAAAACGGGGCTAAAAATGCTCCAGAATAAAATAAAATGTTGGCAAATATATTTATGTATACAACAACGCATTAAAAAAAAAAAAAAAAAAATTGTAAGGTATCATATGGAGTAAACATTAAACAATTTTAATCGTACTTACTAGTTTTGGGTCAGGTTAACTCTTTGAAATGTACGATTTCTTTTATAATTTCTATGAAAATACACTTACTTAATTAAAATATACTTATAAAAGTAATTTTTAAAGACTAAAGTATCCTTAAAATAATAATCTTCCTCTTAACCCCAAAAAAGCAATACATGATTAACCCTTTAACCATAGCTGCCAATATTTTAATTTATTCCGGAGTACTTTTAGCCCCGCCTTTATTTCGCCCCACTTTATTTATAGAAAAAATTTCTTCAATATATAATTTCGATAAAATAAGACAAAATTACTTTAAAAAAATAAGTGGTACGAAATAAAGGCGGGGCTAAAAATACTCCGGAATAAATTAAAATATTGGCAGCTATGCCTTTAACTATGACGGTAGTTAAAAAGCGATTTAACAACTATGCCTTATATTCTAATTCCATTCGTTTTTTTTTTTTTTTTTTTTTTTTTCTTTGACAATTTTTACATTACATCTACTTTTCTATTTTAAACAGTAAGCCCCGCCTATTTAGTTGATTTTTCGTTTCTAGTCTTCGTTTAAAGGATTCAAAATTTACCACCAGCAATCGATAAAGTAAATGTCACTAGCGCATATTTTTGCCAACGTAAATTACGGGATTTTACACGAATTCACCTAGTCCCTTTTTCTTTTCTTTTTCTAATTGTTTTGTTTTGAAGAACGATGGAAGGCGGGGCTTGTTTTCTTTAGAAAACGAGAATTTTTGTTTGCTACATTAATGTCTAAATCTCATCTTTTTTGTTCCATTTCTTTGCGTTTGTCGTTGTTTCTGTATATAGTTTGACTCGTAAATAAAAATTTCAATTATTTTATTTAATTTTGTTTGTTATTTTTTAAGATTTTCTTCATTATCTTATGCAAAACTTTTTAAGAGATGGCCACCTAAGTCTCCGCAAATGAAAGATCTGTTTATATATCGAAAACTAATAACTGAAATTAGCTGCAAATTTGCATAGCCACATTTTTCTGCATTAGGATTCATTTTATGTAAAAATTAATAAAGGCAGGGATGGAACACGGGCGCAGAATTCATACCACTATCAATGTAAGAAAATTTTCTACCTCTTAAATCGACGATGTTATAGGTAGAGAAATTTCTTAAACATATTCCGGTATGAATTCTGCGCCCGTGTTCCATCCCTGTAAAGGTCATAATTCTTTTGAATATTAATTAATTATATATATATATATATATATATATTTTTTTTTTAAGTGAAAATATTTTTCAGAATCAAAAGATCGTGGATTTTATTTGGGTTTCTTCACTGTAATATATATATGTATGTATGTATGTATATCGATCTAGTTATTGTGAAGATATTAATAAAGATTTAAGATACGAATTTAACATTAGCACCTTTAAACTTTGAGTGCTTTTAACTCTGTAAAAAAATAAATAAAATATTCAACCAATATGCTTTTTCACATTGCCACGACTCCAGAAATTCAAATATAAAATAAAAATAGGGTATTATCCTTGGGAAAAAAAAAAACAAAACAAAAGTGGATGCGTGTGTTAATATGCAGAGGATCCCAATTCAAAATTTCACTTCATTTTCTAAATATACTCACAATTCTCCGTCGAATGGTATCTGTTACATTTTTGTGCATCGATCAGCGACAAAGTTATGTTGAGTTTTTTTCCCTCCCGACTGTATATTATTTTCTAATTTTGCAACAATTTCTACATTATAATAGTACGAATGTGGCACATTACCATAGTTACTAAGTCTTCCTATTTAGGAGGGAGATTTCATACGAGAAATTTTCTGACAATTTTCACTTTATTTAATCGTATAAAAATAATATGAATAATTTCTAAGAAAATTAGTAACACTAAATCGGATTAAAAATTCAAAATGTGGACAAGTGTGCGTTACTAGAGCATCCTTATCTTAAAGATTTAAAGGTTGCTTTGATTAGTAACTACAGTTGGTAAAAATATACTGTAATATACGTGAAATAATCCTTTATACGTTGAAGCTTATTTGAACGGAAATAATAAATAGTGTTGTATTAAATGGTTTGTTTTATGTATGAGAGACAAAATATTGTCGCAATACTATCTTAATTAATTGGAGAAAAAATACACAGATTTTTAGAGAGAATTCCTGCGTGACAAGCAATTCAACGACATGAAGCCGTCGTAAAAGATAATCATTGTAATTAATATTTCATGAGCAATGATCAAGATCATAATAATAATAACAGGAGACTTGGCGTTGGAATATTAAAACTCGAATAAACGACTACGTCAGAAACGCCAAAGAAAAATATTGGAAATGCATACAGCTGTTTCGGCAGCTTTAAGCGTGCCGTCTTCAGTGCAAAAAGGATTCTGAATCTGCAGAAGTGCTCGTATACAGTTCACAGCTCGTATTCAGTCACAGCTCGTATTCGTTACAGCTCGTATTCAGTCCACATTTTCTTAATTTTTCTACTGTTTACACAGCTAACTTTAATAAATTCCTATTGACCACTCTCCCCACCTTTCCCGTAATTCTATTGGTTGAACTAAATTCGGCCCTTTTCCTTTGTATACGAGCACTTCTGCAGATTCAGAATCCTTTTTGCACTGAAGACGGCACGCTTAAAGCTGCCGAAACAGCTGTATGCATTTCCAATATTTTTCTTTGGCGTTTCTGACGTAGTCGTTTATTCGAGTTTTAAGATCAAGATCATACTTGCGGCACAAGGTAATTGTCCTCATTTAACTTTCACTGCCATTAGAATTTATGAATAGAAAAAAAAAAGTATAGAAAACAAATGATTTTTTCTGCTATGTTATAAAAGTAAAATTTTGCAAAAAAGATTACGGGATGAAAATTTGCAGTTGCGACTTAGTAATTGGTGTCAGCGTAGCGATGACACCGAGCCGTAAAGGGTTAAGCATATTTCTTATATACATATATTTCTAATAACTTTTGTATTAAACCTTCTAATGATCACAAATGTTTTTCTCTATTCACTTTGCGCAACTTTATTGAAACCAAACTTTTTATACTTTATTAATACTTCATTTAAAATCATTTCTCAGGCAATTTGTAAATGGGATACAGTTTCATTCCTACTTGTCAGGGTTTATTTCATTATAACATATGTTGCTCTATATACTAAAAGTATAATTTATATAATTTAAAAATTTTGTTTTAATTTTGCCTCACTGTTTATTTTGAGTTAAAAGAATTATAAAGTCGTTCCTTGAAATATGCTTTCGTGTAGGCTTCATGCTATATGCTTGCTGGAACACTTGAAAATTTCCTTATCAATGTTTCTAATTTTAACTTCCGTTATTCAACTACTATTGGCAGCAAAATTATTCGAGCGCTTGCAATTATTCCTAAATAATAATAATAATAATAATATACACTCAATACTGTTTCGTTAAATAAATCTTCTCAAATAAATAAATAAATAAATAAAATAAAAATAAATAAATAAATAAATAATAAATGTTAGAGAGTTTTATCAATATTTATTTACAATCAGCGAAACCACTGTAATATGATTGGGCATTGATTGAATCAAAATAAAAATATGAGTAAAACCCCTTATAGTTTAGCTTTTATTTTGAGAGAACTGAATTTCTGTCCATTCTATCTCTTGTAACATTTTGAATTTACCTGATATTTATTTGGGGTTTTCATCTAAGTTGATCAATACCTTTGGCTATTAAATTATGCAAATGAAATTTTTATAAAGCTTGTGCATGCGTAGTTAAAAATTATATAGTAAAAGTGCTCGTATTTCGCAAGATATTTAACATTTTTTCATTCTGATTTCTGTATGTTGTGTCTAATGTAGTATGCCATATTTCCTGAAAATGGCTTTGCACTGGGTCCAGTACCCTACGTGTTATAATTTAAACAGTGAAAGTCGATTTTACAATTTTTTAAAGAAACCGTTATATCTCAATGAATATATGGTAGCCTCATAAAATTTTATACAGATAGTGCAAAAAGTCCTCATAATCACATGCTACAGCCAAAACGCATTTAAAGGATTACTTTTTACAAGGTGATCTTAAACATTTTGATTTTTGTTTAATTTTTTACTGGTCCCCTTTCCTTTTTCAAGACATAATTTTTGCTGAAAAATATAAAGTGTAGCATGTTCTTTACACTACCAAAGTTTCAAGATAATTCAATAAAGAACTTTTCAAGATATTTAACAAAACCTAAAAAAGCGAAAGTATTCACATTATTTTGTCCAACATATGTACTTATAGTAATGGGCCATGATTGTAGAGGATAGACATTATTGTATAAAATAGTGGTAGCAATAAAATTTTAAAATTTCTCATCGTTGAGGCAGTGTTGCCATATCTAAAGGATTTTTTATTCAATAATCACCAATAATTTTTAATTACTACGTTTAACATATCACTTCGAATAGTAGTCATCTATAATGTATAACAAATGTCACACTTAAAGTTATTGGTGCCGCCAGATCTGGCAACACTGCTTGAGAGTGTCCTGAAAAAGGGCGGAGAGTAAGACCACTGCGCTAACGATTTTCTTCATACTTGTTGTAAAAACGTCCTTCCAGATGTCATTTACTTAAACCATAGCCTTTTAAACTAGATGCCCGTTGTGGGGCTCGTAAACTTCGCAACAGTTCAAGCGGTAGACAGCGTCACTACAGATGCGCGACTTTTATATTCAATTGTCACCAATAATTTTAAGAAGTAATATATAATGTATATAATCGACGTTTCTTTTATTCCATTCGCTTTTTATGTATATCAAATCCTACTGTTAAGAATTTTTGGTGGCTGCTGAATAAAAAAGTCGCGCAATCTGTACCAGGTGGCGCTGTCTACCGCTTGAATTGTTTCCAAGTTTCCGAGCCACGCGACAGGCATCTAGTTTAGGAGGCTATGCTTAAACATTCTTTAGATATTTACATATCCTTTATTTTGATATTCTTCACTGCATAAACCTTTATTATTAAGATTTACTTTATTGCATAGTGTTCTTATATTACATGTATTTATCCTGTAACATGCCTGATGTGTGATTATATTAGTTATGTTCTTTTAATGTTTAAATATACTTTTGTAATTATTAATTAATTTCTATCGTATTTCAGATGCGACTTGAAATTTAAGGCACCGTGTGTTCCTTTCATTCCAGGAATAGCTATTACAGTTAACATCTACCTTATTTTCAAACTATCAGTTTTAACGCTGGTACGGTTCCTTGTTTGGATGAGTGTAGGTAAGAGTAAAATAAATTACTAAAAAAATCATTATTACATAGAATTAAAATTTGAAGAATGCGTAATTTAGATTAAATCTATAAAGTTATTGATTATTGAAATTTATGAATTGTTATTTGAATCTCTTAATTATTTTCACTAATTTATTAAGAACAAAATATGAATATTGTTTATTATACATTACCATTTGGTATATATATTATATATATATCTACCCTAGAGGTAAAGGACATCATGTCCATTTTGTGAAAAGAGTTAACACCATGTTCTCGTTCTTCATTTTTTTGCTTTATAAAGAGGCATTAAGCATTATGCCCAGCTACTATGGCGGAGATAAGGTAGTAGAATATAAAACCACGTCCATTTTTTTAATTCATGACAAAGTCAGTAATTAATTTCATTTAACATCATTCCTAAAAAAAATTCATTTTTGTGATACGGTGTCTTTTACCTTCGGGTATATATATATATGTATATATATATATATATATATATATATATATATATATATATATATATATATATATATATATATATATATATATATATATATATAATTTTAGATAAAGAGAGTGTATTAATTGAATAGTTTTATTATTTTTCAAGAGTTAGAAATGTTGATCGTCATAATACACTACGTTGCCACAAATAACCAAATTAAATGCCACTTTCGATTTTAGACGTTTTGTCAAATATTTAGGAAAATAACTGACGAATTCTCATGAAACTTTGGGTATGAGAAGAACGTGTTATACCTTATATATTTCAGCAAAAGTTCCTCCCAAAGGCGAGGAGGGGTATTAAAAAGGGGATCAGTAACAAATTAAAGAAAAAATTAAATGTTTGAGGTCACAATGTAAAACTAAAAGTAGAAATGTAGTTTAACTGGGATTATGAGGCTTCTTTAATTACCTTTTTATTTGTATCTGAATATCACGTATATTCCAGACATGCCAACATTCTAATTTATTCTGGAGCACTGTCGGACTGCACTCTTTTTGTACACTACATTATTTATATTGACATTTTTTGCAAAATGTAATTACGATTAATTAGAAGAAAAAATGCTCTTCGAGAAAAATGTTGTGAAAAAAGGGAGGGTGCTAATAATGCTCCAGATTAAGGTAGAATATATGGAATGTCTGATATTTATGAAGTTGTAAATCTTTCTTTACAAAATTAAATATATGTATCATAATATGTATGATATTTAACTCAGTTCAAAAATCATGTTTTCAGAAAATGTAACTTACTTCAATCAGAATATAAAAATACAGCTTTTACATGCATAGCGATGTTGATCAGCAATTTATGTTTTAAACCCGATTTTCTTTATGTAGCAACCTTTGCATAGTATTTTATTTTATTTTACTTATATATAAATTAATTTAAATTTTACCAGAACTATTTTTCGTTTCCGAACGCAACTAGAATCTTTGACAGTTTATTTCTTTATCTGTGACAATTTCGATTATTGCCTCGCTATCTGAATGGAATTTCATTTTGGCTGGTGTTACAAATTAAGATTACTTATATAAAAGCAGAGATGCCAAGTTATTACTTACGAAAAATCAATTTCATACCACAATAAAGAAAAATCAAAACTTATCCTATTAAATTGCGGATAATAATTACAAAAGAATTAAAAAATTTCCGATATGAAGATTACGGACAATCTGTAATAACTTGGCATCTCTGTAAAAGTAATCAAATCATACAGGAATAATCGTTTGTAACGAATAATATTTATATTTTTACATATACTGATAAATTTCTGTAAGACAAATGTAGCTTTTTTGTGATGTAAAAATACATCAATATGCAAAATCGGTTTTACATTATTTCACTAATACTAAAATGAATCCTATGTGGTTTTTATTTTATTTTATTTATATTATTTTTTCCATTAACTACACCCATTTCCCGGTTGATTTCAAACGTTATTTATTAAAAAGAAAAATTCATGAATTTAAGGATAAAATATTTGATGATATGAGCTTTTAACTAAATGATTTTTAACTTAACGCATGCTTAAGCAATAAGAAAGTATTTTTTCATAATTTATCAGCCAAATGTATTGAGCTACTTTCATGAAAACCGAAAACAAATATCGCAAAATTAAAAATAGTTGCCGTCGACAGGTTGAACTGGATACAATAACTGGATATGCACACAATAAATAGGAAACGAGAGGGGGTTTTGTAGTTTCGGTCATATTTATATATAATCAACATATACTATATTACCATTAGTTGAATTAAGAAAAATTTGGATAAAAACATTAGTTTTGCATTTAATTAATTGATTATTATTATTATTATCATTATTATTTGTGGAACTGAAACTCAGTTCATTCTAACGATGATAACTTTTTAAATTTTCAGGATATTTTCTTGAAGCTTTATTTAAATAATTCAACACATATGGCTAATAATTTTGGGAAAGAAATTCCTTTAGCAATTAAAAATTATTTAGAAAAAAGGCACATGTTTTATCAGATATTCAACATTTTTATATTTTGATTGTAGTATGTTGTGTCTAATGTATTTCGTCGAATTTCCTAAACACAACATTGCATTAGATTAAACCTCGCTTTCCCAAGATGGGGTCAGTTTGACCCCATTTTGTAGTTGAAATTTAGTTGAACCCGCCTCATTCAAAAAGTGCGCCAATTCGCCAAAGATTGCAAACGTAACCAGTGCAATGTTGCAACTTCTAAACGATACAAAAAAGCGCGGTGCTGGTGGTTATCGCCAAATGTGCCCAGAGGCACCTGAAAGCAATTTTTCTGCAGAATCGCCTTCATCTTGGGAAAGCGAGGGTTAAATATCCTTCACGTAAAAAAAAAAAAAAAAAAAAAAAAAAGGCACTTTTTAGAACATTTTTAAAGAAACCTTCATATACCCTAGACAGTGGCTGCCAACCTTTTTCACTTCACGGACCACTAAATTCCCAGTTTAAAATCCCGCGGGCCAGCGCAAATTCTTAATTTAAAATCTGGCGGACCATTCATATTATTGATTAAGAAACGTAAATGTATTTTTAGAATTAAAATCAGAGAATACCCATTTTATAAATATGAAATAAATCTGTTTGATATTAAACATTACAAGTGTTTATTTTTATTATAACGAAAACGTAAATAATCGTAAAAACGAAGCTTGGCTTACAAGTTGTTGATTCTAATAAAACAATCATACAAAAAAAAAAAAAAAAAAAAAAAAAAAAAGAGTGAATGCCTTTTTATTGCTTGCATATTCTTAGAAACTCAGATGAAAGATTTAACTACAATAATAAATTTTCTGTTTCCATACATAAAACTATATTTACCAAATTTAGTAATATCTATATTATATTTTTAGATTATTAAAAGCAAATGAGAAAATATATTTTTTTTGTACATGCATTTGAAATGTTTGAAAAATTCGAATATTCTAATAAATTTAGAACAAGTCCACCTAGCTAAATGCAGATCAGAAATTCAAAGTCTTAACAATGCCTGATACTTACAATTCAAATTATTGTAATAAAAATAAAGTTTTTCATTTATTCTCTCTCTCATTCAGAAAATACTGAAGTATAGAGTTGTGAGCTTGAGTGACTAAGAAAATCCTGAAGTTAAAATGAACATGATTATAATTTCTAACGAAACATTAAAAATGCAAATAATTTCAAAAAATTTTCTACGAACCACCAAAATTTCCTCGCGGACCACCAGTTGGCGACCACTGCTTTAGAGCATATATTTGACTAGAGAGAGCACTTTCAACGTTAAAGTTCCTATTCAAAGGGTAACGAAGTTTGAGGTTGATTTTCATCGGTCACGTGACGAGTGTAACAGCCAGATCCGTCTGTAGTTGAATTACACAGCGAAAAATCTTTGACACTCACTGTCCGAAAGTGGGTTTAGGGGCGAGACATGTGACCTTTATTCTTTCATTGGCATAGGTGCCAGAGTTCCCAAATTTTATAATTTATTAACGAGCCTTTTTAGCCCCGCCTTCTTTTCACACCAGAAATTTTGTAGATTATTTCTCTTTAATATGTGACAACGATTAAATAAGAAGAAAATCATTTTTCAAAATTTCAGGTATGAAAAAGAGGCAGCGCTAAAAATTGCTCGTGAATAAATTATAAAAGTTAGGAACTCTGTTAGATGCCAACTTGTATGGTTTTTCAACACCATTATTTTATTTGAAAAAAAAAAAAAAAAAAAAAGAAAGAAAATCATCAACTTCAAATATTTATATTAAATATAATATTTAAATATTATATACCCATTTTTCAATATCGATTTAATCATTATCACTAGGTTTCGAAGGCATGTATTATTTTATGATACTTACTTATAACGTCATTTATTTTATTTATTTATTTGATTATCACTACTTTTAAAGTAGAAAATTTTGATTATTTAAGAATAGAAAAAAATAAAGTTCTGTGATACTATACAAAAATAAATATAAGTTTTAATTAATGAAACCTCGCCAGTCTGTTGAGTACAGTGTCTTGTAAATTTACAATTAAGATTTAAAAAAAAAAAAAAAAAAATGATTCTTTCTTCATTTTTTTCTTTATTTACGCTTTATTCTTTCTTCATTCTTCAAGCACAAAATATCTATCTTTATAGAATTAAAATGAAGGGTAAGGAAAAATTGTGTGAGTGACACACCATATTACAGGGTGATTATAAAATAACTTGGAATTAAACAAAAACCATTTTTTAAAAATCTCCCCTGACTGGGCTCGAACGTTAGACCTTGAGGCTCGTAGCCCGGAGCTTTACCTCACAGCCACAGTTTTCACGTAGGGAAAGTCTTATTTTACAATATAGATTTTTTGTTTGCTCCCAGAGCGGTTACAAACATACATACATACATACATACAGGTGAAGCTAATAAAAGCGTGTAAAAAAAAAATAAAAAAATAAATAACTGAATGCCTTTTTATTGCTTGCATATTCTTAGAAACTCAGATGAAAGATTTATCTATAATAATAAATTTTCTATTTCCATACATGAAACTAGAGTTACCAAATTTAGTAATATCTATATTATATTTTTAGATTATTAAAAGCAAATGAGAAAATGTATTTATGTACATACATTCTAAACGTTTGAAAAATTCGAATATTCTAATAAATTTAGAACAAGACCTAGCTAAATGCAGATAAAAGTCATAACAATGCCTGATACTTACAATTCAAATTTTTGTAATAAAAAAAAAGTTTTTCATTTATTCTCTCTCTCATTCAGAAAATACTGAAGTATAGAGTTGTGAGCTTGAGTGACTAAGAAAATCCTGAAGTTAAAATGAACATGATTATAATTTCTAATGAAACATTAAAAATGCAAATATTTTCAAAAAATTTTCTACGAACCACCAAAATTTCCTCGCGGACCACCAGTTGGCGACCACTGCTTTAGAGCATATATTTGACTAGAGAGAGCGCTTTCAACGTTAAAGTTCCTATTCAAAGGGTAACGAAGTTTGAGGTTGATTTTCATCGGTCACGTCACGAGTGAAACAGCCAGATCCGTCTGTAGTTGAATTACACAGCGAAAAATCTTTGACACTCACTGTCCGAAAGTGGGTTTAGGGGCGAGACAAGTGACCTTTATTCTTTCATTGGCATAGGTGCCAGAGTTCCCAAATTTTATAATTTATTAACGAGCCTTTTTAGCCCCGCCTTCTTTTCACACCAGAAATTTTGTAGATTATTTCTCTTTAATATGTGACAACGATTAAATAAGAAGAAAATCATTTTTCAAAATTTCAGGTATGAAAAAGAGGCAGCGCTAAAAATTGCTCGTGAATAAATTATAAAAGTTAGGAACTCTGTTAGATGCCAACTTGTATGGTTTTTCAACACCATTATTTTATTTGAAAAAAAAAAAAAAAAAAAAAAATCATCAACTTCAAATATTTATATTAAATATAATATTTAAATATTATATACCCATTTTTCAATATCGATTTAATCATTATCACTAGGTTTCGAAGGCATGTATTATTTTAGGATACTTATTTATAACGTCATTTATTTTATTTATTTATTTGATTATCACTACTTTTAAAGTAGAAAATTTTGATTATTTAAGAAAAGAAAAAAATAAAGTTCTGTGATACTATACAAAAATAAATATAAGTTTTAATTAATGAAACCTCGCCAGTCTGTTGAGTACAGTGTCTTGTAAATTTACAATTAAGATTTAAAAAAAAAAATGATTCTTTCTTCATTTTATTCTTTATTTACGCTTTATTCTTTCTTCATTCTTCAAGCACAAAATATCTATCTTTATAGAATTAAAATGCAGGGTAAGGAAAAATTGTGTGAGTGACACACCATATTACAGGGTGATTATAAAATAACTTGGAATTAAACAAAAACCATTTTTTAAAAATCTCCCCTGACTGGGCTCGAACGTTAGACCTTGAGGCTCGTAGCCCGGAGCTTTACCTCACAGCCACAGTTTTCACGTAGGGAAAGTCTTATTTTACAATATAGATTTTTTGTTTGCTCCCAGAGCGGTTACAAACATACATACATACATACATACAGGTGAAACTAATAAAAGCATGTAAAAAAAAAAAAAAAAAAAAAAAAAACTGAATGCCTTTTTATTGCTTGCATATTCTTAGAAACTCAGATGAAAGATTTATATTATCTATAATAATAAATTTTCTATTTCCATACATGAAACTAGAGTTACCAAATTTAGTAATATCTATATTATATTTTTAGATTATTAAAAGCAAATGAGAAAATGTATTTATGTACATACATTCTAAACGTTTGAAAAATTCGAATATTCTAATAAATTTAGAACAAGACCTAGCTAAATGCAGATCAAAAGTCATAACAATGCCTGATACTTACAATTCAAATTTTTGTAATAAAAAAAAAAGTTTTTCATTTATTCTCTCTCTCATTCAGAAAATACTGAAGTATAGAGTTGTGAGCTTGAGTGACTAAGAAAATCCTGAAGTTAAAATGAACATGATTATAATTTCTAATGAAACATTAAAAATGCAAATAATTTCAAAAAATTTTCTACGAACCACCAAAATTTCCTCGCGGACCACCAGTTGGCGACCACTGCTTTAGAGCATATATTTGACTAGAGAGAGCGCTTTCAACGTTAAAGTTCCTATTCAAAGGGTAACGAAGTTTGAGGTTGATTTTCATCGGTCACGTGACGAGTGAAACAGCCAGATCCGTCTGTAGTTGAATTACACAGCGAAAAATCTTTGACACTCACTGTCCGAAAGTGGGTTTAGGGGCGAGACAAGTGACCTTTATTCTTTCATTGGCATAGGTGCCAGAGTTCCCAAATTTTATAATTTATTAACGAGCCTTTTTAGCCCCGCCTTCTTTTCACACCAGAAATTTTGTAGATTATTTCTCTTTAATATGTGACAACGATTAAATAAGAAGAAAATCATTTTTCAAAATTTCAGGTATGAAAAAGAGGCAGCGCTAAAAATTGCTCGTGAATAAATTATAAAAGTTAGGAACTCTGTTAGATGCCAACTTGTATGGTTTTTCAACACCATTATTTTATTTGAAAAAAAAAAAAAAAAAAAAAAAAAAAAGAAAATCATCAACTTCAAATATTTATATTAAATATAATATTTAAATATTATATACCCATTTTTCAATATCGATTTAATCATTATCACTAGGTTTCGAAGGCATGTATTATTTTATGATACTTATTTATAACGTCATTTATTTTATTTATTTATTTGATTATCACTACTTTTAAAGTAGAAAATTTTGATTATTTAAGAATAGAAAAAAATAAAGTTCTGTGATACTATACAAAAATAAATATAAGTTTTAATTAATGAAACCTCGCCAGTCTGTTGAGTACAGTGTCTTGTAAATTTACAATTAAGATTAAAAAAAAAAAAAAATGATTCTTTCTTCATTTTATTCTTTATTTACGCTTTATTCTTTCTTCATTCTTCAAGCACAAAATATCTATCTTTATAGAATTAAAATGCAGGGTAAGGAAAAATTGTGTGAGTGACACACCATATTACAGGGTGATTATAAAATAACTTGGAATTAAACAAAAACCATTTTTTAAAAATCTCCCCTGACTGGGCTCGAACGTTAGACCTTGAGGCTCGTAGCCCGGAGCTTTACCTCACAGCCACAGTTTTCACGTAGGGAAAGTCTTATTTTACAATATAGATTTTTTGTTTGCTCCCAGAGCGGTTACAAACATACATACATACATACATACAGGTGAAACTAATAAAAGCGTGTAAAAAAAAAAAAAAAAAAAACTGAATGCCTTTTTATTGCTTGCATATTCTTAGAAACTCAGATGAAAGATTTATATTATCTATAATAATAAATTTTCTATTTCCATACATGAAACTAGAGTTACCAAATTTAGTAATATCTATATTATATTTTTAGATTATTAAAAGCAAATGAGAAAATGTATTTATGTACATACATTCTAAACGTTTGAAAAATTCGAATATTCTAATAAATTTAGAACAAGACCTAGCTAAATGCAGATCAAAAGTCATAACAATGCCTGATACTTACAATTCAAATTTTTGTAATAAAAAAAAAAGTTTTTCATTTATTCTCTCTCTCATTCAGAAAATACTGAAGTATAGAGTTGTGAGCTTGAGTGACTAAGAAAATCCTGAAGTTAAAATGAACATGATTATAATTTCTAATGAAACATTAAAAATGTAAATAATTTCAAAAAATTTTCTACGAACCACCAAAATTTCCTCGCGGACCACCAGTTGGCGACCACTGCTTTAGAGCATATATTTGACTAGAGAGAGCGCTTTCAACGTTAAAGTTCCTATTCAAAGGGTAACGAAGTTTGAGGTTGATTTTCATCGGTCACGTGACGAGTGAAACAGCCAGATCCGTCTGTAGTTGAATTACACAGCGAAAAATCTTTGACACTCACTGTCCGAAAGTGGGTTTAGGGGCGAGACAAGTGACCTTTATTCTTTCATTGGCATAGGTGCCAGAGTTCCCAAATTTTATAATTTATTAACGAGCCTTTTTAGCCCCGCCTTCTTTTCACACCAGAAATTTTGTAGATTATTTCTCTTTAATATGTGACAACGATTAAATAAGAAGAAAATCATTTTTCAAAATTTCAGGTATGAAAAAGAGGCAGCGCTAAAAATTGCTCGTGAATAAATTATAAAAGTTAGGAACTCTGTTAGATGCCAACTTGTATGGTTTTTCAACACCATTATTTTATTTGAAAAAAAAAAAAAAAAAAAAAAAAAAAGAAAAGAAAATCATCAACTTCAAATATTTATATTAAATATAATATTTAAATATTATATACCCATTTTTCAATATCGATTTAATCATTATCACTAGGTTTCGAAGGCATGTATTATTTTATGATACTTATTTATAACGTCATTTATTTTATTTATTTATTTGATTATCACTACTTTTAAAGTAGAAAATTTTGATTATTTAAGAATAGAAAAAAATAAAGTTCTGTGATACTATACAAAAATAAATATAAGTTTTAATTAATGAAACCTCGCCAGTCTGTTGAGTACAGTGTCTTGTAAATTTACAATTAAGATTTAAAAAAAAAAAAATGATTCTTTCTTCATTTTATTCTTTATTTACGCTTTATTCTTTCTTCATTCTTCAAGCACAAAATATCTATCTTTATAGAATTAAAATGCAGGGTAAGGAAAAATTGTGTGAGTGACACACCATATTACAGGGTGATTATAAAATAACTTGGAATTAAACAAAAACCATTTTTTAAAAATCTCCCCTGACTGGGCTCGAACGTTAGACCTTGAGGCTCGTAGCCCGGAGCTTTACCTCACAGCCACAGTTTTCACGTAGGGAAAGTCTTATTTTACAATATAGATTTTTTGTTTGCTCCCAGAGCGGTTACAAACATACATACA
>CAWVNO010002323.1:0-41713 GCA_963930645.1 Salticus scenicus
CTACGCTCTCAAATTTTTTTTCGCAGTTTCACATGCCCATCTTCAAACGACGATTCCCAAGCAACTAAAAGAGTCTAACTATCGCAATAACTTTCAGAATCTGCGGAATATATTCTAGTTTCATAATAACACCACCGGGAATTTTGCACGGTGAAACTTTAGGCCCGGGGGGCGTTTTTACGCAGACTTTCGGCAGCCGTCCTACGCTCTCAAATTTTTTTTCGCAGTTTCACATGCCCATCTTCAAACGACGATTCCCAAGCAACTAAAAGAGTCTAACTATCGCAATAACTTTCAGAATCTGCGGAATATATTCTAGTTTCATAATAACATCACCGGAATTTTGCACGGTGAAACTTTAGGCCCGGGGGGCGTTTTTACGCAGACTTTCGGCAGCCGTCCTACGCTCTCAAATTTTTTTTCGCAGTTTCACATGCCCATCTTCAAACGACGATTCCCAAGCAACTAAAAGAGTCTAACTATCGCAATAACTTTCAGAATCTGCGGAATATATTCTAGTTTCATAATAACACCACCGGAATTTTGCACGGTGAAACTTTAGGCCCGGGGGGCGTTTTTACGCAGACTTTCGGCAGCCGTCCTACGCTCTCAAATTTTTTTTCGCAGTTTCACATGCCCATCTTCAAACGACGATTCCCAAGCAACTAAAAGAGTCTAACTATCGCAATAACTTTCAGAATCTGCGGAATATATTCTAGTTTCATAATAACATCACCGGGAATTTTGCACGGTGAAACTTTAGGCCCGGGGGGCGTTTTTACGCAGACTTTCGGCAGCCGTCCTACGCTCTCAAATTTTTTTTCGCAGTTTCACATGCCCATCTTCAAACGACGATTCCCAAGCAACTAAAAGAGTCTAACTATCGCAATAACTTTCAGAATCTGCGGAATATATTCTAGTTTCATAATAACATCACCGGGAATTTTGCACGGTGAAACTTTAGGCCCGGGGGGCGTTTTTACGCAGACTTTCGGCAGCCGTCCTACGCTCTCAAATTTTTTTTTCGCAGTTTCACATGCCCATCTTCAAACGACGATTCCCAAGCAACTAAAAGAGTCTAACTATCGCAATAACTTTCAGAATCTGCGGAATATATTCTAGTTTCATAATAACATCACCGGGAATTTTGCACGGTGAAACTTTAGGCCCGGGGGGCGTTTTTACGCAGACTTTCGGCAGCCGTCCTACGCTCTCAAATTTTTTTTCGCAGTTTCACATGCCCATCTTCAAACGACGATTCCCAAGCAACTAAAAGAGTCTAACTATCGCAATAACTTTCAGAATCTGCGGAATATATTCTAGTTTCATAATAACATCACCGGGAATTTTGCACGGTGAAACTTTAGGCCCGGGGGCGTTTTTACGCAGACTTTCGGCAGCCGTCCTACGCTCTCAAATTTTTTTTCGCAGTTTCACATGCCCATCTTCAAACGACGATTCCCAAGCAACTAAAAGAGTCTAACTATCGCAATAACTTTCAGAATCTGCGGAATATATTCTAGTTTCATAATAACACCACCGGGAATTTTGCACGGTGAAACTTTAGGCCCGGGGGGCGTTTTTACGCACACTTTCGGCAGCCGTCCTACGCTCTCAAATTTTTTTTCGCAGTTTCACATGCCCATCTTCAAACGACGATTCCCAAGCAACTAAAAGAGTCTAACTATCGCAATAACTTTCAGAATCTGCGGGGGGGCGTTTTTACGCAGACTTTCGGCAGCCGTCCTACGCTCTCAAATTTTTTTTCGCAGTTTCACATGCCCATCTTCAAACGACGATTCCCAAGCAACTAAAAGAGTCTAACTATCGCAATAACTTTCAGAATCTGCGGAATATATTCTAGTTTCATAATAACATCACCGGGAATTTTGCACGGTGAAACTTTAGGCCCGGGGGGCGTTTTTACGCAGACTTTCGGCAGCCGTCCTACGCTCTCAAAATTTTTTTCGCAGTTTCACATGCCCATCTTCAAACGACGATTCCCAAGCAACTAAAAGAGTCTAACTATCGCAATAACTTTCAGAATCTGCGGAATATATTCTAGTTTCATAATAACATCACCGGGAATTTTGCACGGTGAAACTTTAGGCCCGGGGGGCGTTTTTACGCAGACTTTCGGCAGCCGTCCTACGCTCTCAAATTTTTTTTCGCAGTTTCACATGCCCATCTTCAAACGACGATTCCCAAGCAACTAAAAGAGTCTAACTATCGCAATAACTTTCAGAATCTGCGGAATATATTCTAGTTTCATAATAACATCACCGGGAATTTTGCACGGTGAAACTTTAGGCCCGGGGGGCGTTTTTACGCAGACTTTCGGCAGCCGTCCTACGCTCTCAAATTTTTTTTCGCAGTTTCACATGCCCATCTTCAAACGACGATTCCCAAGCAACTAAAAGAGTCTAACTATCGCAATAACTTTCAGAATCTGCGGAATATATTCTAGTTTCATAATAACATCACCGGGAATTTTGCACGGTGAAACTTTAGGCCCGGGGGGCGTTTTTACGCAGACTTTCGGCAGCCGTCCTACGCTCTCAAATTTTTTTTCGCAGTTTCACATGCCCATCTTCAAACGACGATTCCCAAGCAACTAAAAGAGTCTAACTATCGCAATAACTTTCAGAATCTGCGGAATATATTCTAGTTTCATAATAACATCACCGGGAATTTTGCACGGTGAAACTTTAGGCCCGGGGGGCGTTTTTACGCAGACTTTCGGCAGCCGTCCTACGCTCTCAAATTTTTTTTCGCAGTTTCACATGCCCATCTTCAAACGACGATTCCCAAGCAACTAAAAGAGTCTAACTATCGCAATAACTTTCAGAATCTGCGGAATATATTCTAGTTTTCATAATAAACACCACCGGGAATTTTGCACGGTGAAACTTTAGGCCCGGGGGGCGTTTTTACGCACACTTTCGGCAGCCGTCCTACGCTCTCAATTTTTTTTCGCAGTTTCACATGCCCATCTTCAAACGACGATTCCCAAGCAACTAAAAGAGTCTAACTATCGCAATAACTTTCAGAATCTGCGGGGGGGCGTTTTTACGCAGACTTTCGGCAGCCGTCCTACGCTCTCAAATTTTTTTTCGCAGTTTCACATGCCCATCTTCAAACGACGATTCCCAAGCAACTAAAAGAGTCTAACTATCGCAATAACTTTCAGAATCTGCGGAATATATTCTAGTTTTATAATAACATCACCGGGAATTTTGCACGGTGAAACTTTAGGCCCGGGGGCGTTTTTACGCAGACTTTCGGCAGCCGTCCTACGCTCTCAAAATTTTTTTCGCAGTTTCACATGCCCATCTTCAAACGACGATTCCCAAGCAACTAAAAGAGTCTAACTATCGCAATAACTTTCAGAATCTGCGGAATATATTCTAGTTTCATAATAACATCACCGGGAATTTTGCACGGTGAAACTTTAGGCCCGGGGGGCGTTTTTACGCAGACTTTCGGCAGCCGTCCTACGCTCTCAAATTTTTTTTCGCAGTTTCACATGCCCATCTTCAAACGACGATTCCCAAGCAACTAAAAGAGTCTAACTATCGCAATAACTTTCAGAATCTGCGGAATATATTCTAGTTTCATAATAACATCACCGGGAATTTTGCACGGTGAAACTTTAGGCCCGGGGGGCGTTTTTACGCAGACTTTCGGCAGCCGTCCTACGCTCTCAAATTTGTTTTCGCAGTTTCACATGCCCATCTTCAAACGACGATTCCCAAGCAACTAAAAGAGTCTAACTATCGCAATAACTTTCAGAATCTGCGGAATATATTCTAGTTTCATAATAACATCACCGGGAATTTTGCACGGTGAAACTTTAGGCCCGGGGGGCGTTTTTACGCAGACTTTCGGCAGCCGTCCTACGCTCTCAAATTTTTTTTCGCAGTTTCACATGCCCATCTTCAAACGACGATTCCCAAGCAACTAAAAGAGTCTAACTATCGCAATAACTTTCAGAATCTGCGGAATATATTCTAGTTTCATAATAACATCACCGGGAATTTTGCACGGTGAAACTTTAGGCCCGGGGGGCGTTTTTACGCAGACTTTCGGCAGCCGTCCTACGCTCTCAAATTTTTTTTCGCAGTTTCACATGCCCATCTTCAAACGACGATTCCCAAGCAACTAAAAGAGTCTAACTATCGCAATAACTTTCAGAATCTGCGGAATATATTCTAGTTTCATAATAACATCACCGGGAATTTTGCACGGTGAAACTTTAGGCCCGGGGGGGCGTTTTTACGCAGACTTTCGGCAGCCGTCCTACGCTCTCAAATTTTTTTTCGCAGTTTCACATGCCCATCTTCAAACGACGATTCCCAAGCAACTAAAAGAGTCTAACTATCGCAATAACTTTCAGAATCTGCGGAATATATTCTAGTTTCATAATAACATCACCGGGAATTTTGCACGGTGAAACTTTAGGCCCGGGGGGCGTTTTTACGCAGACTTTCGGCAGCCGTCCTACGCTCTCAAATTTTTTTTCGCAGTTTCACATGCCCATCTTCAAACGACGATTCCCAAGCAACTAAAAGAGTCTAACTATCGCAATAACTTTCAGAATCTGCGGAATATATTCTAGTTTCATAATAACATCACCGGGAATTTTGCACGGTGAAACTTTAGGCCCGGGGGGCGTTTTTACGCAGACTTTCGGCAGCCGTCCTACGCTCTCAAATTTTTTTTCGCAGTTTCACATGCCCATCTTCAAACGACGATTCCCAAGCAACTAAAAGAGTCTAACTATCGCAATAACTTTCAGAATCTGCGGAATATATTCTAGTTTCATAATAACATCACCGGGAATTTTGCACGGTGAAACTTTAGGCCCGGGGGGCGTTTTTACGCAGACTTTCGGCAGCCGTCCTACGCTCTCAAATTTTTTTTCGCAGTTTCACATGCCCATCTTCAAACGACGATTCCCAAGCAACTAAAAGAGTCTAACTATCGCAATAACTTTCAGAATCTGCGGAATATATTCTAGTTTCATAATAACATCACCGGGAATTTTGCACGGTGAAACTTTAGGCCCGGGGGGCGTTTTTACGCAGACTTTCGGCAGCCGTCCTACGCTCTCAAATTTTTTTTCGCAGTTTCACATGCCCATCTTCAAACGACGATTCCCAAGCAACTAAAAGAGTCTAACTATCGCAATAACTTTCAGAATCTGCGGAATATATTCTAGTTTCATAATAACATCACCGGGAATTTTGCACGGTGAAACTTTAGGCCCGGGGGGCGTTTTTACGCAGACTTTCGGCAGCCGTCCTACGCTCTCAAATTTTTTTTCGCAGTTTCACATGCCCATCTTCAAACGACGATTCCCAAGCAACTAAAAGAGTCTAACTATCGCAATAACTTTCAGAATCTGCGGAATATATTCTAGTTTCATAATAACATCACCGGGAATTTTGCACGGTGAAACTTTAGGCCCGGGGGGCGTTTTTACGCAGACTTTCGGCAGCCGTCCTACGCTCTCAAATTTTTTTTCGCAGTTTCACATGCCCATCTTCAAACGACGATTCCCAAGCAACTAAAAGAGTCTAACTATCGCAATAACTTTCAGAATCTGCGGAATATATTCTAGTTTCATAATAACATCACCGGGAATTTTGCACGGTGAAACTTTAGGCCCGGGGGGCGTTTTTACGCAGACTTTCGGCAGCCGTCCTACGCTCTCAAATTTTTTTTCGCAGTTTCACATGCCCATCTTCAAACGACGATTCCCAAGCAACTAAAAGAGTCTAACTATCGCAATAACTTTCAGAATCTGCGGAATATATTCTAGTTTCATAATAACATCACCGGGAATTTTGCACGGTGAAACTTTAGGCCCGGGGGGCGTTTTTACGCAGACTTTCGGCAGCCGTCCTACGCTCTCAAATTTTTTTTCGCAGTTTCACATGCCCATCTTCAAACGACGATTCCCAAGCAACTAAAAGAGTCTAACTATCGCAATAACTTTCAGAATCTGCGGAATATATTCTAGTTTCATAATAACATCACCGGGAATTTTGCACGGTGAAACTTTAGGCCCGGGGGGCGTTTTTACGCAGACTTTCGGCAGCCGTCCTACGCTCTCAAATTTTTTTTCGCAGTTTCACATGCCCATCTTCAAACGACGATTCCCAAGCAACTAAAAGAGTCTAACTATCGCAATAACTTTCAGAATCTGCGGAATATATTCTAGTTTCATAATAACATCACCGGGAATTTTGCACGGTGAAACTTTAGGCCCGGGGGGCGTTTTTACGCAGACTTTCGGCAGCCGTCCTACGCTCTCAAATTTTTTTTTCGCAGTTTCACATGCCCATCTTCAAACGACGATTCCCAAGCAACTAAAAGAGTCTAACTATCGCAATAACTTTCAGAATCTGCGGAATATATTCTAGTTTCATAATAACATCACCGGGAATTTTGCACGGTGAAACTTTAGGCCCGGGGGGCGTTTTTACGCAGACTTTCGGCAGCCGTCCTACGCTCTCAAATTTTTTTTCGCAGTTTCACATGCCCATCTTCAAACGACGATTCCCAAGCAACTAAAAGAGTCTAACTATCGCAATAACTTTCAGAATCTGCGGAATATATTCTAGTTTCATAATAACATCACCGGGAATTTTGCACGGTGAAACTTTAGGCCCGGGGGGCGTTTTTACGCAGACTTTCGGCAGCCGTCCTACGCTCTCAAATTTTTTTTCGCAGTTTCACATGCCCATCTTCAAACGACGATTCCCAAGCAACTAAAAGAGTCTAACTATCGCAATAACTTTCAGAATCTGCGGAATATATTCTAGTTTCATAATAACATCACCGGGAATTTTGCACGGTGAAACTTTAGGCCCGGGGGGCGTTTTTACGCAGACTTTCGGCAGCCGTCCTACGCTCTCAAATTTTTTTTCGCAGTTTCACATGCCCATCTTCAAACGACGATTCCCAAGCAACTAAAAGAGTCTAACTATCGCAATAACTTTCAGAATCTGCGGAATATATTCTAGTTTCATAATAACATCACCGGGAATTTTGCACGGTGAAACTTTAGGCCCGGGGGGCGTTTTTACGCAGACTTTCGGCAGCCGTCCTACGCTCTCAAATTTTTTTTCGCAGTTTCACATGCCCATCTTCAAACGACGATTCCCAAGCAACTAAAAGAGTCTAACTATCGCAATAACTTTCAGAATCTGCGGAATATATTCTAGTTTCATAATAACATCACCGGGAATTTTGCACGGTGAAACTTTAGGCCCGGGGGGCGTTTTTACGCAGACTTTCGGCAGCCGTCCTACGCTCTCAAATTTTTTTTCGCAGTTTCACATGCCCATCTTCAAACGACGATTCCCAAGCAACTAAAAGAGTCTAACTATCGCAATAACTTTCAGAATCTGCGGAATATATTCTAGTTTCATAATAACATCACCGGGAATTTTGCACGGTGAAACTTTAGGCCCGGGGGGCGTTTTTACGCAGACTTTCGGCAGCCGTCCTACGCTCTCAAATTTTTTTTCGCAGTTTCACATGCCCATCTTCAAACGACGATTCCCAAGCAACTAAAAGAGTCTAACTATCGCAATAACTTTCAGAATCTGCGGAATATATTCTAGTTTCATAATAACATCACCGGGAATTTTGCACGGTGAAACTTTAGGCCCGGGGGGCGTTTTTACGCAGACTTTCGGCAGCCGTCCTACGCTCTCAAATTTTTTTTCGCAGTTTCACATGCCCATCTTCAAACGACGATTCCCAAGCAACTAAAAGAGTCTAACTATCGCAATAACTTTCAGAATCTGCGGAATATATTCTAGTTTCATAATAACATCACCGGGAATTTTGCACGGTGAAACTTTAGGCCCGGGGGGCGTTTTTACGCAGACTTTCGGCAGCCGTCCTACGCTCTCAAATTTTTTTTCGCAGTTTCACATGCCCATCTTCAAACGACGATTCCCAAGCAACTAAAAGAGTCTAACTATCGCAATAACTTTCAGAATCTGCGGAATATATTCTAGTTTCATAATAACATCACCGGGAATTTTGCACGGTGAAACTTTAGGCCCGGGGGGCGTTTTTACGCAGACTTTCGGCAGCCGTCCTACGCTCTCAAATTTTTTTTCGCAGTTTCACATGCCCATCTTCAAACGACGATTCCCAAGCAACTAAAAGAGTCTAACTATCGCAATAACTTTCAGAATCTGCGGAATATATTCTAGTTTCATAATAACATCACCGGGAATTTTGCACGGTGAAACTTTAGGCCCGGGGGGCGTTTTTACGCAGACTTTCGGCAGCCGTCCTACGCTCTCAAATTTTTTTTCGCAGTTTCACATGCCCATCTTCAAACGACGATTCCCAAGCAACTAAAAGAGTCTAACTATCGCAATAACTTTCAGAATCTGCGGAATATATTCTAGTTTCATAATAACATCACCGGGAATTTTGCACGGTGAAACTTTAGGCCCGGGGGGCGTTTTTACGCAGACTTTCGGCAGCCGTCCTACGCTCTCAAATTTTTTTTCGCAGTTTCACATGCCCATCTTCAAACGACGATTCCCAAGCAACTAAAAGAGTCTAACTATCGCAATAACTTTCAGAATCTGCGGAATATATTCTAGTTTCATAATAACACCACCGGGAATTTTGCACGGTGAAACTTTAGGCCCGGGGGGCGTTTTTACGCAGACTTTCGGCAGCCGTCCTACGCTCTCAAATTTTTTTTCGCAGGTTTCACATGCCCATCTTCAAACGACGATTCCCAAGCAACTAAAAGAGTCTAACTATCGCAATAACTTTCAGAATCTGCGGAATATATTCTAGTTTCATAATAACATCACCGGGAATTTTGCACGGTGAAACTTTAGGCCCGGGGGGCGTTTTTACGCAGACTTTCGGCAGCCGTCCTACGCTCTCAAATTTTTTTTCGCAGTTTCACATGCCCATCTTCAAACGACGATTCCCAAGCAACTAAAAGAGTCTAACTATCGCAATAACTTTCAGAATCTGCGGAATATATTCTAGTTTCATAATAACATCACCGGGAATTTTGCACGGTGAAACTTTAGGCCCGGGGGGCGTTTTTACGCAGACTTTCGGCAGCCGTCCTACGCTCTCAAATTTTTTTTCGCAGTTTCACATGCCCATCTTCAAACGACGATTCCCAAGCAACTAAAAGAGTCTAACTATCGCAATAACTTTCAGAATCTGCGGAATATATTCTAGTTTCATAATAACATCACCGGGAATTTTGCACGGTGAAACTTTAGGCCCGGGGGGCGTTTTTACGCAGACTTTCGGCAGCCGTCCTACGCTCTCAAAATTTTTTTTCGCAGTTTCACATGCCCATCTTCAAACGACGATTCCCAAGCAACTAAAAGAGTCTAACTATCGCAATAACTTTCAGAATCTGCGGAATATATTCTAGTTTCATAATAACATCACCGGGAATTTTGCACGGTGAAACTTTAGGCCCGGGGGGCGTTTTTACGCAGACTTTCGGCAGCCGTCCTACGCTCTCAAATTTTTTTTCGCAGTTTCACATGCCCATCTTCAAACGACGATTCCCAAGCAACTAAAAGAGTCTAACTATCGCAATAACTTTCAGAATCTGCGGAATATATTCTAGTTTCATAATAACATCACCGGGAATTTTGCACGGTGAAACTTTAGGCCCGGGGGGCGTTTTTACGCAGACTTTCGGCAGCCGTCCTACGCTCTCAAATTTTTTTTCGCAGTTTCACATGCCCATCTTCAAACGACGATTCCCAAGCAACTAAAAGAGTCTAACTATCGCAATAACTTTCAGAATCTGCGGAATATAACATCACGGGAATTTTGCACGGTGAAACTTTAGGCCCGGGGGGGCCGTTTTTACGCAGACTTTCGGCAGCGTCCTACGCTCTCAAAGTTTTTTTTCGCAGTAGTTTCACATGCTCATCTTCAAACGACGATTCCCAAGCAACTAAAAGAGTCTAAACTATCGCAATAACTTTCAGAAATCTGCGGAATATATTCTAGTTTCATAATACATCACCGGGAATTTTGCACGGTGAAACTTTAGGCCCGGGGGCGTTTTTACGCAGACTTTCGGCAGCCGTCCTACGCTCTCAAATTTTTTTTCGCAGTTTCACATGCCCATCTTCAAACGACGATTCCCAAGCAACTAAAAGAGTCTAACTATCGCAATAACTTTCAGAATCTGCGGAATATATTCTAGTTTCATAATAACATCACCGGGAATTTTGCACGGTGAAACTTTAGGCCCGGGGGGCGTTTTTACGCAGACTTTCGGCAGCCGTCCTACGCTCTCAAATTTTTTTTCGCAGTTTCACATGCCCATCTTCAAACGACGATTCCCAAGCAACTAAAAGAGTCTAACTATCGCAATAACTTTCAGAATCTGCGGAATATATTCTAGTTTCATAATAACATCACCGGGAATTTTGCACGGTGAAACTTTAGGCCCGGGGGGCGTTTTTACGCAGACTTTCGGCAGCCGTCCTACGCTCTCAAATTTTTTTTCGCAGTTTCACATGCCCATCTTCAAACGACGATTCCCAAGCAACTAAAAGAGTCTAACTATCGCAATAACTTTCAGAATCTGCGGAATATATTCTAGTTTCATATAACATCACCGGGGGAATTTTGCACGGTGAAACTTTAGGCCCGGGGGGCGTTTTTACGCAGACTTTCGGCAGCCGTCCTACGCTCTCAAATTTTTTTTCGCAGTTTCACATGCCCATCTTCAAACGACGATTCCCAAGCAACTAAAAGAGTCTAACTATCGCAATAACTTTCAGAATCTGCGGAATATATTCTAGTTTCATAATAATCATCACCGGGAATTTTGCACGGTGAAACTTTAGGCCCGGGGGGCGTTTTTACGCAGACTTTCGGCAGCCGTCCTACGCTCTCAAATTTTTTTTCGCAGTTTCACATGCCCATCTTCAAACGACGATTCCCAAGCAACTAAAAGAGTCTAACTATCGCAATAACTTTCAGAATCTGCGGAATATATTCTAGTTTCATAATAACATCACCGGGAATTTTGCACGGTGAAACTTTAGGCCCGGGGGGCGTTTTTACGCAGACTTTCGGCAGCCGTCCTACGCTCTCAAATTTTTTTTCGCAGTTTCACATGCCCATCTTCAAACGACGATTCCCAAGCAACTAAAAGAGTCTAACTATCGCAATAACTTTTCAGAATCTGCGGAATATATTCTAGTTTCATAATAACATCACCGGGAATTTTGCACGGTGAAACTTTAGGCCCGGGGGGGCGTTTTTACGCAGACTTTCGGCAGCCGTCCTACGCTCTCAAATTTTTTTCGCAGTTTCACATGCCCATCTTCAAACGACGATTCCCAAGCAACTAAAAGAGTCTAACTATCGCAATAACTTTCAGAATCTGCGGAATATATTCTAGTTTCATAATAACATCACCGGGGAATTTTGCACGGTGAAACTTTAGGCCCGGGGGGCGTTTTTACGCAGACTTTCGGCAGCCGTCCTACGCTCTCAAATTTTTTTTCGCAGTTTCACATGCCCATCTTCAAACGACGATTCCCAAGCAACTAAAAGAGTCTAACTATCGCAATAACTTTCAGAATCTGCGGAATATATTCTAGTTTCATAATAACATCACCGGGAATTTTGCACGGTGAAACTTTAGGCCCGGGGGGCGTTTTTACGCAGACTTTCGGCAGCCGTCCTACGCTCTCAAATTTTTTTCGCAGTTTCACATGCCCATCTTCAAACGACGATTCCCAAGCAACTAAAAGAGTCTAACTATCGCAATAACTTTCAGAATCTGCGGAATATATTCTAGTTTCATAATAACATCACCGGGAATTTTGCACGGTGAAACTTTAGGCCCGGGGGGCGTTTTTACGCAGACTTTCGGCAGCCGTCCTACGCTCTCAAATTTTTTTTCGCAGTTTCACATGCCCATCTTCAAACGACGATTCCCAAGCAACTAAAAGAGTCTAACTATCGCAATAACTTTCAGAATCTGCGGAATATATTCTAGTTTCATAATAACATCACCGGAATTTTGCACGGTGAAACTTTAGGCCCGGGGGGCGTTTTACGCAGACTTTCGGCAGCCGTCCTACGCTCTCAAATTTTTTTCGCAGTTTCACATGCCCATCTTCAAACGACGATTCCCAAGCAACTAAAAGAGTCTAACTATCGCAATAACTTTCAGAATCTGCGGAATATATTCTAGTTTCATAATAACATCACCGGGAATTTTGCACGGTGAAACTTTAGGCCCGGGGGGCGTTTTTACGCAGACTTTCGGCAGCCGTCCTACGCTCTCAAATTTTTTTTCGCAGTTTCACATGCCCATCTTCAAACGACGATTCCCAAGCAACTAAAAGAGTCTAACTATCGCAATAACTTTCAGAATCTGCGGAATATATTCTAGTTTCATAATAACATCACCGGAATTTTGCACGGTGAAACTTTAGGACCGGGGGGCGTTTTTACGCAGACTTTCGGCAGCCGTCCTACGCTCTCAAAATTTTTTTCGCAGTTTCACATGCCCATCTTCAAACGACGATTCCCAAGCAACTAAAAGAGTCTAACTATCGCAATAACTTTCAGAATCTGCGGAATATATTCTAGTTTCATAATAACATCACCGGGAATTTTGCACGGTGAAACTTTAGGACCGGGGGGCGTTTTTACGCAGACTTTCGGCAGCCGTCCTACGCTCTCAAATTTTTTTTCGCAGTTTCACATGCCCATCTTCAAACGACGATTCCCAAGCAACTAAAAGAGTCTAACTATCGCAATAACTTTCAGAATCTGCAATAACTTTCAGAATCTGCGGAATATATTCTAGTTTCATAATAACATCACCGGGAATTTTGCACGGTGAAACTTTAGGACCGGGGGCGTTTTTACGCAGACTTTCGGCAGCCGTCCTACGCTCTCAAATTTTTTTTCGCAGTTTCACATGCCCATCTTCAAACGACGATTCCCAAGCAACTAAAAGAGTCTAACTATCGCAATAACTTTCAGAATCTGCGGAATATATTCTAGTTTCATAATAACATCAACGGGAATTTTGCACGGTGAAACTTTAGGCCCGGGGGGCGTTTTTACGCAGACTTTCGGCAGCCGTCCTACGCTCTCAAAATTTTTTTCGCAGTTTCACATGCCCATCTTCAAACGACGATTCCCAAGCAACTAAAAGAGTCTAACTATCGCAATAACTTTCAGAATCTGCGGAATATATTCTAGTTTCATAATAACATCACCGGGAATTTTGCACGGTGAAACTTTAGGCCCGGGGGGCGTTTTTACGCAGACTTTCGGCAGCCGTCCTACGCTCTCAAATTTTTTTTCGCAGTTTCACATGCCCATCTTCAAACGACGATTCCAAGCAACTAAAAGAGTCTAACTATCGCAATAACTTTCAGAATCTGCGGAATATATTCTAGTTTCATAATAACATCACCGGGAATTTTGCACGGTGAAACTTTAGGCCCGGGGGGCGTTTTTACGCAGACTTTCGGCAGCCGTCCTACGCTCTCAAATTTTTTTTCGCAGTTTCACATGCCCATCTTCAAACGACGATTCCCAAGCAACTAAAAGAGTCTAACTATCGCAATAACTTTCAGAATCTGCGGAATATATTCTAGTTTCATAATAACATCACCGGGAATTTTGCACGGTGAAACTTTAGGCCCGGGGGGCGTTTTTACGCAGACTTTCGGCAGCCGTCCTACGCTCTCAAATTTTTTTCGCAGTTTCACATGCCCATCTTCAAACGACGATTCCCAAGCAACTAAAAGAGTCTAACTATCGCAATAACTTTCAGAATCTGCGGAATATATTCTAGTTTCATAATAACATCACCGGAATTTTGCACGGTGAAACTTTAGGCCCGGGGGGCGTTTTTACGCAGACTTTCGGCAGCCGTCCTACGCTCTCAAATTTTTTTCGCAGTTTCACATGCCCATCTTCAAACGACGATTCCCAAGCAACTAAAAGAGTCTAACTATCGCAATAACTTTCAGAATCTGCGGAATATATTCTAGTTTCATAATAACATCACCGGGAATTTTGCACGGTGAAACTTTAGGACCGGGGGGCGTTTTTACGCAGACTTTCGGCAGCCGTCCTACGCTCTCAAATTTTTTTCGCAGTTTCACATGCCCATCTTCAAACGACGATTCCCAAGCAACTAAAAGAGTCTAACTATCGCAATAACTTTCAGAATCTGCGGAATATATTCTAGTTTCATAATAACATCACCGGGAATTTTGCACGGTGAAACTTTAGGCCCGGGGGGCGTTTTTACGCAGACTTTCGGCAGCCGTCCTACGCTCTCAAATTTTTTTTCGCAGTTTCACATGCCCATCTTCAAACGACGATTCCCAAGCAACTAAAAGAGTCTAACTATCGCAATAACTTTCAGAATCTGTGGAATATATTCTAGTTTCATAATAACATCACCGGGAATTTTACACGGTGAAACTTTAGGCCCGGGGGGCGTTTTTACGCAGACTTTCGGCAGCCGTCCTACGCTCTCAAATTTTTTTTCGCAGTTTCACATGCCCATCTTCAAACGACGATTCCCAAGCAACTAAAAGAGTCTAACTATCGCAATAACTTTCAGAATCTGCGGAATATATTCTAGTTTCATAATAACATCACCGGGAATTTTCCACGGTGAAACTTTAGGCCCGGGGGCGTTTTTACGCAGACTTTCGGCAGCCGTCCTACGCTCTCAAATTTTTTTTGCAGTTTCACATGCCCATCTTCAAACGACGATTCCCAAGCAACTAAAAGAGTCTAACTATCGCAATAACTTTCAGAATCTGCGGAATATATTCTAGTTTCATAATAACATCAACGGGAATTTTGCACGGTGAAACTTTAGGCCCGGGGGGCGTTTTTACGCAGACTTTCGGCAGCCGTCCTACGCTCTCAAACTTTTTTTCGCAGTTTCACATTCCCATCTTCAAACGACGATTCCCAAGCAACTAAAAGAGTCTAACTATCGCAATAACTTTCAGAATCTGCGGAATATATTCTAGTTTCATAATAACATCACCGGGAATTTTGCACGGTGAAACTTTAGGCCCGGGGGGCGTTTTTACGCAGACTTTCGGCAGCCGTCCTACGCTCTCAAATTTTTTTTCGCAGTTTCACATGCCCATCTTCAAACGACGATTCCAAGCAACTAAAAGAGTCTAACTATCGCAATAACTTTCAGAATCTGCGGAATATATTCTAGTTTCATAATAACATCACCGGGAATTTTGCACGGTGAAACTTTAGGCCCGGGGGGCGTTTTTACGCAGACTTTCGGCAGCCGTCCTACGCTCTCAAATTTTTTTTCGCAGTTTCACATGCTCATCTTCAAACGACGATTCCCAAGCAACTAAAAGAGTCTAACTATCGCAATAACTTTCAGAATCTGCGGAATATATTCTAGTTTCATAATACATCACCGGGAATTTTGCACGGTGAAACTTTAGGCCCGGGGGCGTTTTTACGCAGACTTTCGGCAGCCGTCCTACGCTCTCAAATTTTTTTTCGCAGTTTCACATGCCCATCTTCAAACGACGATTCCCAAGCAACTAAAAGAGTCTAACTATCGCAATAACTTTCAGAATCTGCGGAATATATTCTAGTTTCATAATAACATCACCGGGAATTTTGCACGGTGAAACTTTAGGCCCGGGGGGCGTTTTTACGCAGACTTTCGGCAGCCGTCCTACGCTCTCAAATTTTTTTTCGCAGTTTCACATGCCCATCTTCAAACGACGATTCCCAAGCAACTAAAAGAGTCTAACTATCGCAATAACTTTCAGAATCTGCGGAATATATTCTAGTTTCATAATAACATCACCGGGAATTTTGCACGGTGAAACTTTAGGCCCGGGGGGCGTTTTTACGCAGACTTTCGGCAGCCGTCCTACGCTCTCAAATTTTTTTTCGCAGTTTCACATGCCCATCTTCAAACGACGATTCCCAAGCAACTAAAAGAGTCTAACTATCGCAATAACTTTCAGAATCTGCGGAATATATTCTAGTTTCATAATAACATCAACGGGAATTTTGCACGGTGAAACTTTAGGCCCGGGGGGCGTTTTTACGCAGACTTTCGGCAGCCGTCCTACGCTCTCAAAATTTTTTTCGCTGTTTCACATGCCCATCTTCAAACGACGATTCCCAAGCAACTAAAAGAGTCTAACTATCGCAATAACTTTCAGAATCTGCGGAATATATTCTAGTTTCATAATAACATCACCGGGAATTTTGCACGGTGAAACTTTAGGCCCGGGGGGCTTTTTTACGCAGACTTTCGGCAGCCGTCCTACGCTCTCAAATTTTTTTTCGCAGTTTCACATGCCCATCTTCAAACGACGATTTCCAAGCAACTAAAAGAGTCTAACTATTGCAATAACTTTCAGAATCTGCGGAATATATTCTAGTTTCATAATAACATCACCGGGAATTTTGCACGGTGAAACTTTAGGCCCGGGGGGCGTTTGTACGCAGACTTTCGGCAGCCGTCCTACGCTCTCAAATTTTTTTTCGCAGTTTCACATGCCCATCTTCAAACGACGATTCCCAAGCAACTAAAAGAGTCTAACTATCGCAATAACTTTCAGAATCTGCGGAATATATTCTAGTTTCATAATAACATCACCGGGAATTTTGCACGGTGAAACTTTAGGCCCGGGGGGCGTTTTTACGCAGACTTTCGGCAGCCGTCCTACGCTCTCAAATTTTTTTTCGCAGTTTCACATGCCCATCTTCAAACGACGATTCCCAAGCAACTAAAAGAGTCTAACTATCGCAATAACTTTCAGAATCTGCGGAATATATTCTAGTTTCATAATAACATCACCGGAATTTTGCACGGTGAAACTTTAGGCCCGGGGGGCGTTTTTACGCAGACTTTCGGCAGCCGTCCTACGCTCTCAAATTTTTTTCGCAGTTTCACATGCCCATCTTCAAACGACGATTCCCAAGCAACTAAAAGAGTCTAACTATCGCAATAACTTTCAGAATCTGCGGAATATATTCTAGTTTCATAATAACATCACCGGGAATTTTGCACGGTGAAACTTTAGGACCGGGGGGCGTTTTTACGCAGACTTTCGGCAGCCGTCCTACGCTCTCAAATTTTTTTTCGCAGTTTCACATGCCCATCTTCAAACGACGATTCCCAAGCAACTAAAAGAGTCTAACTATCGCAATAACTTTCAGAATCTGCGGAATATATTCTAGTTTCATAATAACATCAACGGGAATTTTGCACGGTGAAACTTTAGGCCCGGGGGGCGTTTTTACGCAGACTTTCGGCAGCCGTCCTACGCTCTCAAAATTTTTTTCGCAGTTTCACATGCCCATCTTCAAACGACGATTCCCAAGCAACTAAAAGAGTCTAACTATCGCAATAACTTTCAGAATCTGCGGAATATATTCTAGTTTCATAATAACATCACCGGGAATTTTGCACGGTGAAACTTTAGGCCCGGGGGGCGTTTTTACGCAGACTTTCGGCAGCCGTCCTACGCTCTCAAATTTTTTTTCGCAGTTTCACATGCCCATCTTCAAACGACGATTTCCAAGCAACTAAAAGAGTCTAACTATTGCAATAACTTTCAGAATCTGCGGAATATATTCTAGTTTCATAATAACATCACCAGGAATTTTGCACGGTGAAACTTTAGGCCCGGGGGGCGTTTGTACGCAGACTTTCGGCAGCCGTCCTACGCTCTCAAATTTTTTTTCGCAGTTTCACATGCCCATCTTCAAACGACGATTCCCAAGCAACTAAAAGAGTCTAACTATCGCAATAACTTTCAGAATCTGCGGAATATATTCTAGTTTCATAATAACATCACCGGGAATTTTGCACGGTGAAACTTTAGGCCCGGGGGGCGTTTTTACGCAGACTTTCGGCAGCCGTCCTACGCTCTCAAATTTTTTTTCGCAGTTTCACATGCCCATCTTCAAACGACGATTCCCAAGCAACTAAAAGAGTCTAACTATCGCAATAACTTTCAGAATCTGCGGAATATATTCTAGTTTCATAATAACATCACCGGAATTTTGCACGGTGAAACTTTAGGCCCGGGGGGCGTTTTTACGCAGACTTTCGGCAGCCGTCCTACGCTCTCAAAATTTTTTTCGCAGTTTCACATGCCCATCTTCAAACGACGATTCCCAAGCAACTAAAAGAGTCTAACTATCGCAATAACTTTCAGAATCTGCGGAATATATTCTAGTTTCATAATAACATCACCGGGAATTTTGCACGGTGAAACTTTAGGACCGGGGGGCGTTTTTACGCAGACTTTCGGCAGCCGTCCTACGCTCTCAAATTTTTTTTCGCAGTTTCACATGCCCATCTTCAAACGACGATTCCCAAGCAACTAAAAGAGTCTAACTATCGCAATAACTTTCAGAATCTGCGGAATATATTCTAGTTTCATAATAACATCACCGGGAATTTTGCACGGTGAAACTTTAGGCCCGGGGGGCGTTTTTACGCAGACTTTCGGCAGCCGTCCTACGCTCTCAAATTTTTTTTCGCAGTTTCACATGCCCATCTTCAAACGACGATTCCCAAGCAACTAAAAGAGTCTAACTATCGCAATAACTTTCAGAATCTGTGGAATATATTCTAGTTTCATAATAACATCACCGGGAATTTTACACGGTGAAACTTTAGGCCCGGGGGGCGTTTTTACGCAGACTTTCGGCAGCCGTCATACGCTCTCAAATTTTTTTTCGCAGTTTCACATGCCCATCTTCAAACGACGATTCCCAAGCAACTAAAAGAGTCTAACTATCGCAATAACTTTCAGAATCTGCGGAATATATTCTAGTTTCATAATAACATCACCGGGAATTTTCCACGGTGAAACTTTAGGCCCGGGGGGCGTTTTTACGCAGACTTTCGGCAGCCGTCCTACGCTCTCAAATTTTTTTTTGCAGTTTCACATGCCCATCTTCAAACGACGATTCCCAAGCAACTAAAAGAGTCTAACTATCGCAATAACTTTCAGAATCTGCGGAATATATTCTAGTTTCATAATAACATCAACGGGAATTTTGCACGGTGAAACTTTAGGCCCGGGGGGCGTTTTTACGCAGACTTTCGGCAGCCGTCCTACGCTCTCAAACTTTTTTTCGCAGTTTCACATTCCCATCTTCAAACGACGATTCCCAAGCAACTAAAAGAGTCTAACTATCGCAATAACTTTCAGAATCTGCGGAATATATTCTAGTTTCATAATAACATCACCGGGAATTTTGCACGGTGAAACTTTAGGCCCGGGGGGCGTTTTTACGCAGACTTTCGGCAGCCGTCCTACGCTCTCAAATTTTTTTTCGCAGTTTCACATGCCCATCTTCAAACGACGATTTCCAAGCAACTAAAAGAGTCTAACTATCGCAATAACTTTCAGAATCTGCGGAATATATTCTAGTTTCATAATAACATCACCGGGAATTTTGCACGGTGAAACTTTAGGCCCGGGGGGCGTTTTTACGCAGACTTTCGGCAGCCGTCCTACGCTCTCAAATTTTTTTTCGCAGTTTCACATGCCCATCTTCAAACGACGATTCCCAAGCAACTAAAAGAGTCTAACTATCGCAATAACTTTCAGAATCTGCGGAATATATTCTAGTTTCATAATAACATCACCGGCAATTTTCACGGTGAAACTTAAGGCCCGGGGGGCGTTTTTACGCAGACTTTCGGCAGCCGTCCTACGCTCTCAAAATTGTTTTCGCAGTTTCACATGCCCATCTTCAAACGACGATTCCCAAGCAACTAAAAGAGTCTAACTATCGCAATAACTTTCCGAATCTGCGGAATATATTCTAGTTTCATAATAACATCACCGGGAATTTTGCACGGTGAAACTTTAGGCCCGGGGGCGTTTTTACGCAGACTTTCGGCAGCCGTCCTACGCTCTCAAATTTTTTTTCGCAGTTTCACATGCCCATCTTCAAACGACGATTCCCAAGCAACTAAAAGAGTCTAACTATCGCAATACCTTTCAGAATCTGCGGAATATATTCTAGTTTCATAATAACATCACCGGGAATTTTGCACGGTGAAACTTTAGGCCCGGGGGGCATTTTTACGCAGACTTTCGGCAGCCGTCCTACGCTCTCAAAATTTTTTTCGCAGTTTCACATGCCCATCTTCAAACGACGATTCCCAAGCAACTAAAAGAGTCTAACTATCGCAATAACTTTCAGAATCTGCGGAATATATTCTAGTTTCATAATAACATCACCGGGAATTTTGCACGGTGAAACTTTAGGCCCGGGGGGCGTTTTTACGCAGACTTTCGGCAGCCGTCCTACGCTCTCAAATTTTTTTTCGCAGTTTCACATGCCCATCTTCAAACGACGATTCCCAAGCAACTAAAAGAGTCTAACTATCGCAATAACTTTCAGAATCTGCGGAATATATTCTAGTTTCATAATAACATCACCGGGAATTTTGCACGGTGAAACTTTAGGCCCGGGGGGCGTTTTTACGCAGACTTTCGGCAGCCGTCCTACGCTCTCAAATTTTTTTCGCAGTTTCACATGCCCATCTTCAAACGACGATTCCCAAGCAACTAAAAGAGTCTAACTATCGCAATAACTTTCAGAATCTGCGGAATATATTCTAGTTTCATAATAACATCACCGGGAATTTTGCACGGTGAAACTTTAGGCCCGGGGGGCGTTTTTACGCAGACTTTCGGCAGCCGTCCTACGCTCTCAAATTTTTTTCACAGTTTCACATGCCCATCTTCAAACGACGATTCCCAAGCAACTAAAAGAAACTAACTATCGCAATAACTTTCAGAATCTGCGGAATATATTCTAGTTTCATAATAACATCACCGGGAATTTTGCACGGTGAAACTTTAGGCCCGGGGGGCGTTTTTACGCAGACTTTCGGCAGCCGTCCTACGCTCTCAAATTTTTTTTCGCAGTTTCACATGCCCACCTTCAAACGACGATTCCCAAGCAACTAAAAGAGTCTAACTATCGCAATAACTTTCAGAATATGCGGAATATATTCTAGTTTCATAATAACATCACCGGGAATTTTGCACGGTGAAACTTTAGGCCCGGGGGGCGTTTTTACGCAGACTTTCGGCAGCCGTCCTACGCTCTCAAATTTTTTTTCGCAGTTTCACATGCCCATCTTCAAACGACGATTCCCAAGCAACTAAAAGAGTCTAACTATCGCAATAACTTTCAGAATCTGCGGAATATATTCTAGTTTCATAATAACATCACCGGGAATTTTGCACGGTAAAACTTTAGGCCCGGGGGGCGTTTTTACGCAGACTTTCGGCAGCCGTCCTACGCTCTCAATTTTTTTTCGCAGTTTCACATGCCCATCTTCAAACGACGATTCCCAAGCAACAAAAAGAGTCTAACTATCGCAATAACTTTCAGAATCTGCGGAATATATTCTAGTTTCATAATAACATCACCGGGAATTTTGCACGGTGAAACTTTAGGCCCGGGGGGCGTTTTTACGCAGACTTTCGGCAGCCGTCCTACGCTCTCAAATTTTTTTTCGCAGTTTCACATGCCCATCTTCAAACGACGATTCCCAAGCAACTAAAAGAGTCTAACTATCGCAATAACTTTCAGAATCTGCGGAATATATTCTAGTTTCATAATAACATCACCGGGAATTTTGCACGGTGAAACTTTAGGCCCGAGGGGCGTTTTTACGCAGACTTTCGGCAGCCGTCCTACGCTCTCAAATTTTTTTTTCGCAGTTTCACATGCCCATCTTCAAACGACGATTCCCAAGCAACTAAAAGAGTCTAACTATCGCAATAACTTTCAGAATCTGCGGAATATATTCTAGTTTCATAATAACATCACCGGGAATTTTGCACGGTGAAACTTTAGGCCCGGGGGCGTTTTTACGCAGACTTTCGGCAGCCGTCCTACGCTCTCAAATTTTTTTTCGCAGTTTCACATGCCCATCTTCAAACGACGATTCCCAAGCAACTAAAAGAGTCTAACTATCGCAATAACTTTCAGAATCTGCGGAATATATTCTAGTTTCATAATAACATCACCGGGAATTTTGCACGGTGAAACTTTAGGCCCGGGGGGCGTTTTTACGCAGACTTTCGGCAGCCGTCCTACGCTCTCAAATTTTTTTTCGCAGTTTCACATGCCCATCTTCAAACGACGATTCCCAAGCAACTAAAAGAGTCTAACTATCGCAATAACTTTCAGAATCTGCGGAATATATTCTAGTTTCATAATAACATCAACGGGAATTTTGCACGGTGAAACTTTAGGCCCGGGGGGCGTTTTTACGCAGACTTTCGGCAGCCTTCCTACGCTCTCAAAATTTTTTTCGCAGTTTCACATGCCCATCTTCAAACGACGATTCCCAAGCAACTAAAAGAGTCTAACTATCGCAATAACTTTCAGAATCTGCGGAATATATTCTAGTTTCATAATAACATCACCGGGAATTTTGCACGGTGAAACTTTAGGCCCGGGGGGCGTTTTTTACGCAGACTTTCGGCAGCCGTCCTACGCTCTCAAATTTTTTTTCGCAGTTTCACATGCCCATCTTCAAACGACGATTTCCAAGCAACTAAAAGAGTCTAACTATCGCAATAACTTTCAGAATCTGCGGAATATATTCTAGTTTCATAATAACATCACCGGGAATTTTGCACGGTGAAACTTTAGGCCCGGGGGGAGTTTGTACGCAGACTTTCGGCAGCCGTCCTACGCTCTCAAATTTTTTTTCGCAGTTTCACATGCCCATCTTCAAACGACGATTCCCAAGCAACTAAAAGAGTCTAACTATCGCAATAACTTTCAGAATCTGCGGAATATATTCTAGTTTCATAATAACATCACCGGAATTTTGCACGGTGAAACTTTAGGCCCGGGGGGCGTTTTTACGCAGACTTTCGGCAGCCGTCCTACGCTCTCAAAATTTTTTTCGCAGTTTCACATGCCCATCTTCAAACGACGATTCCCAAGCAACTAAAAGAGTCTAACTATCGCAATAACTTTCAGAATCTGCGGAATATATTCTAGTTTCATAATAACATCACCGGGAATTTTGCACGGTGAAACTTTAGGACCGGGGGGCGTTTTTACGCAGACTTTCGGCAGCCGTCCTACGCTCTCAAATTTTTTTTCGCAGTTTCACATGCCCATCTTCAAACGACGATTCCCAAGCAACTAAAAGAGTCTAACTATCGCAATAACTTTCAGAATCTGCGGAATATATTCTAGTTTCATAATAACATCACCGGGAATTTTGCACGGTGAAACTTTAGGCCCGGGGGGCGTTTTTACGCAGACTTTCGGCAGCCGTCCTACGCTCTCAAATTTTTTTTCGCAGTTTCACATGCCCATCTTCAAACGACGATTCCCAAGCAACTAAAAGAGTCTAACTATCGCAATAACTTTCAGAATCTGCGGAATATATTCTAGTTTCATAATAACATCACCGGGAATTTTACACGGTGAAACTTTAGGCCCGGGGGGCGTTTTTACGCAGACTTTCGGCAGCCGTCCTACGCTCTCAAATTTTTTTTCGCAGTTTCACATGCCCATCTTCAAACGACGATTCCCAAGCAACTAAAAGAGTCTAACTATCGCAATAACTTTCAGAATCTGCGGAATATATTCTAGTTTCATAATAACATCACCGGGAATTTTGCACGGTGAAACTTTAGGCCCGGGGGGCGTTTTTACGCAGACTTTCGGCAGCCGTCCTACGCTCTCAAATTTTTTTTCGCAGTTTCACATGCCCATCTTCAAACGACGATTTCCAAGCAACTAAAAGAGTCTAACTATCGCAATAACTTTCAGAATCTGCGGAATATATTCTAGTTTCATAATAACATCACCGGGAATTTTGCACGGTGAAACTTTAGGCCCGGGGGGCGTTTTTACGCAGACTTTCGGCAGCCGTCCTACGCTCTCAAATTTTTTTTTCGCAGTTTCACATGCCCATCTTCAAACGACGATTCCCAAGCAACTAAAAGAGTCTAACTATCGCAATAACTTTCAGAATCTGCGGAATATATTCTAGTTTCATAATAACATCACCGGGAATTTGCACGGTGAAACTTTAGGCCCGGGGGGCGTTTTTACGCAGACTTTCGGCAGCCGTCCTACGCTCTCAAAATTTTTTTCGCAGTTTCACATGCCCATCTTCAAACGACGATTCCCAAGCAACTAAAAGAGTCTAACTATCGCAATAACTTTCAGAATCTGCGGAATATATTCTAGTTTCATAATAACATCACCGGGAATTTTGCACGGTGAAACTTTAGGCCAGGGGGGCGTTTTTACGCAGACTTTCGGCAGCCGTCCTACGTTCTCAAATTTTTTTTCGCAGTTTCACATGCCCATCTTCAAACGACGATTCCCAAGCAACTAAAAGAGTCTAACTATCGCAATAACTTTCAGAATCTGCGGAATATATTCTAGTTTCATAATAACATCACCGGGAATTTTGCACGGTGAAACTTTAGGCCCGGGGGGCGTTTGTACGCAGACTTTCGGCAGCCGTCCTACGCTCTCAAATTTTTTTTCGCAGTTTCACATGCCCATCTTCAAACGACGATTCCCAAGCAACTAAAAGAGTCTAACTATCGCAATAACTTTCAGAATCTGCGGAATATATTCTAGTTTCATAATAACATCACCGGGAATTTTGCACGGTGAAACTTTAGGCCCGGGGGGCGTTTTTACGCAGACTTTCGGCAGCCGTCCTACGCTCTCAAATTTTTTTTCGCAGTTTCACATGCCCATCTTCAAACGACGATTCCCAAGCAACTAAAAGAGTCTAACTATCGCAATAACTTTCAGAATCTGCGGAATATATTCTAGTTTCATAATAACATCACCGGAATTTTGCACGGTGAAACTTTAGGCCCGGGGGGCGTTTTTTACGCAGACTTTCGGCAGCCGTCCTACGCTCTCAAAATTTTTTTCGCAGTTTCACATGCCCATCTTCAAACGACGATTCCCAAGCAACTAAAAGAGTCTAACTATCGCAATAACTTTCAGAATCTGCGGAATATATTCTAGTTTCATAATAACATCACCGGGAATTTTGCACGGTGAAACTTTAGGACCGGGGGGCGTTTTTACGCAGACTTTCCGGCAGCCGTCCTACGCTCTCAAATTTTTTTTCGCAGTTTCACATGCCCATCTTCAAACGACGATTCCCAAGCAACTAAAAGAGTCTAACTATCGCAATAACTTTCAGAATCTGCGGAATATATTCTAGTTTCATAATAACATCACCGGGAATTTTGCACGGTGAAACTTTAGGCCCGGGGGGCGTTTTTACGCAGACTTTCGGCAGCCGTCCTACGCTCTCAAATTTTTTTTCGCAGTTTCACATGCCCATCTTCAAACGACGATTCCCAAGCAACTAAAAGAGTCTAACTATCGCAATAACTTTCAGAATCTGCGGAATATATTCTAGTTCCATAATAACATCACCGGGAATTTTACACGGTGAAACTTTAGGCCCGGGGGGCGTTTTTACGCAGACTTTCGGCAGCCGTCCTACGCTCTCAAATTTTTTTTCGCAGTTTCACATGCCCATCTTCAAACGACGATTCCCAAGCAACTAAAAGAGTCTAACTATCGCAATAACTTTCAGAATCTGCGGAATATATTCTAGTTTCATAATAACATCACCGGGAATTTTCCACGGTGAAACTTTAGGCCCGGGGGGCGTTTTTACGCAGACTTTCGGCAGCCGTCCTACGCTCTCAAATTTTTTTTTGCAGTTTCACATGCCCATCTTCAAACGACGATTCCCAAGCAACTAAAAGAGTCTAACTATCGCAATAACTTTCAGAATCTGCGGAATATATTCTAGTTTCATAATAACATCAACGGGAATTTTGCACGGTGAAACTTTAGGCCCGGGGGGCGTTTTTACGCAGACTTTCGGCAGCCGTCCTACGCTCTCAAAATTTTTTTCGCAGTTTTACATGCCCATCTTCAAACGACGATTCCCAAGCAACTAAAAGAGTCTAACTATCGCAATAACTTTCAGAATCTGCGGAATATATTCTAGTTTCATAATAACATCACCGGGAATTTTGCACGGTGAAACTTTAGGCCAGGGGGGCGTTTTTACGCAGACTTTCGGCAGCCGTCCTACGTTCTCAAATTTTTTTTCGCAGTTTCACATGCCCATCTTCAAACGACGATTCCCAAGCAACTAAAAGAGTCTAACTATCGCAATAACTTTCAGAATCTGCGGAATATATTCTAGTTTCATAATAACATCACCGGGAATTTTGCACGGTGAAACTTTAGGCCCGGGGGGCGTTTGTACGCAGACTTTCGGCAGCCGTCCTACGCTCTCAAATTTTTTTTCGCAGTTTCACATGCCCATCTTCAAACGACGATTCCCAAGCAACTAAAAGAGTCTAACTATCGCAATAACTTTCAGAATCTGCGGAATATATTCTAGTTTCATAATAACATCACCGGGAATTTTGCACGGTGAAACTTTAGGCCCGGGGGGCGTTTTTACGCAGACTTTCGGCAGCCGTCCTACGCTCTCAAATTTTTTTTCGCAGTTTCACATGCCCATCTTCAAACGACGATTCCCAAGCAACTAAAAGAGTCTAACTATCGCAATAACTTTCAGAATCTGCGGAATATATTCTAGTTTCATAATAACATCACCGGAATTTTGCACGGTGAAACTTTAGGCCCGGGGGGCGTTTTTACGCAGACTTTCGGCAGCCGTCCTACGCTCTCAAAATTTTTTTCGCAGTTTCACATGCCCATCTTCAAACGACGATTCCCAAGCAACTAAAAGAGTCTAACTATCGCAATAACTTTCAGAATCTGCGGAATATATTCTAGTTTCATAATAACATCACCGGGAATTTTGCACGGTGAAACTTTAGGACCGGGGGGCGTTTTTACGCAGACTTTCGGCAGCCGTCCTACGCTCTCAAATTTTTTTTCGCAGTTTCACATGCCCATCTTCAAACGACGATTCCCAAGCAACTAAAAGAGTCTAACTATCGCAATAACTTTCAGAATCTGCGGAATATATTCTAGTTTCATAATAACATCACCGGGAATTTTGCACGGTGAAACTTTAGGCCCGGGGGGCGTTTTTACGCAGACTTTCGGCAGCCGTCCTACGCTCTCAAATTTTTTTTCGCAGTTTCACATGCCCATCTTCAAACGACGATTCCCAAGCAACTAAAAGAGTCTAACTATCGCAATAACTTTCAGAATCTGCGGAATATATTCTAGTTCCATAATAACATCACCGGGAATTTTACACGGTGAAACTTTAGGCCCGGGGGGCGTTTTTACGCAGACTTTCGGCAGCCGTCCTACGCTCTCAAATTTTTTTTCGCAGTTTCACATGCCCATCTTCAAACGACGATTCCCAAGCAACTAAAAGAGTCTAACTATCGCAATAACTTTCAGAATCTGCGGAATATATTCTAGTTTCATAATAACATCACCGGGAATTTTCCACGGTGAAACTTTAGGCCCGGGGGGCGTTTTTACGCAGACTTTCGGCAGCCGTCCTACGCTCTCAAATTTTTTTTTGCAGTTTCACATGCCCATCTTCAAACGACGATTCCCAAGCAACTAAAAGAGTCTAACTATCGCAATAACTTTCAGAATCTGCGGAATATATTCTAGTTTCATAATAACATCAACGGGAATTTTGCACGGTGAAACTTTAGGCCCGGGGGGCGTTTTTACGCAGACTTTCGGCAGCCGTCCTACGCTCTCAAAATTTTTTTCGCAGTTTCACATGCCCATCTTCAAACGACGATTCCCAAGCAACTAAAAGAGTCTAACTATCGCAATAACTTTCAGAATCTGCGGAATATATTCTAGTTTCATAATAACATCACCGGGAATTTTGCACGGTGCACGGTGAAACTTTAGGCCCGGGGGGCGTTTTTACGCAGACTTTCGGCAGCCGTCCTACGCTCTCAAATTTTTTTTCGCAGTTTCACATGCCCATCTTCAAACGACGATTTCCAAGCAACTAAAAGAGTCTAACTATCGCAATAACTTTCAGAATCTGCGGAATATATTCTAGTTTCATAATAACATCACCGGGAATTTTGCACGGTGAAACTTTAGGCCCGGGGGGCGTTTTTACGCAGACTTTCGGCAGCCGTCCTACGCTCTCAAATTTTTTTTCGCAGTTTCACATGCCCATCTTCAAACGACGATTCCCAAGCAACTAAAAGAGTCTAACTATCGCAATAACTTTCAGAATCTGCGGAATATATTCTAGTTTCATAATAACATCACCGGGCATTTTGCACGGTGAAACTTTAGGCCCGGGGGGCGTTTTTACGCAGACTTTCGGCAGCCGTCCTACGCTCTCAAATTTTTTTTCGCAGTTTCACATGCCCATCTTCAAACGACGATTCCCAAGCAACTAAAAGAGTCTAACTATCGCAATAACTTTCAGAATCTGCGGAATATATTCTAGTTTCATAATAACATCACCGGGAATTTTCCACGGTGAAACTTTAGGCCCGGGGGGCGTTTTTACGCAGACTTTCGGCAGCCGTCCTACGCTCTCAAATTTTTTTTTGCAGTTTCACATGCCCATCTTCAAACGACGATTCCCAAGCAACTAAAAGAGTCTAACTATCGCAATAACTTTCAGAATCTGCGGAATATATTCTAGTTTCATAATAACATCAACGGGAATTTTGCACGGTGAAACTTTAGGCCCGGGGGGCGTTTTTACGCAGACTTTCGGCAGCCGTCCTACGCTCTCAAAATTTTTTTCGCAGTTTCACATGCCCATCTTCAAACGACGATTCCCAAGCAACTAAAAGAGTCTAACTATCGCAATAACTTTCAGAATCTGCGGAATATATTCTAGTTTCATAATAACATCACCGGGAATTTTGCACGGTGAAACTTTAGGCCCGGGGGGCGTTTTTACGCAGACTTTCGGCAGCCGTCCTACGCTCTCAAATTTTTTTTCGCAGTTTCACATGCCCATCTTCAAACGACGATTTCCAAGCAACTAAAAGAGTCTAACTATCGCAATAACTTTCAGAATCTGCGGAATATATTCTAGTTTCATAATAACATCACCGGGAATTTTGCACGGTGAAACTTTAGGCCCGGGGGGCGTTTTTACGCAGACTTTCGGCAGCCGTCCTACGCTCTCAAATTTTTTTTCGCAGTTTCACATGCCCATCTTCAAACGACGATTCCCAAGCAACTAAAAGAGTCTAACTATCGCAATAACTTTCAGAATCTGCGGAATATATTCTAGTTTCATAATAACATCACCGGGAATTTTGCACGGTGAAACTTTAGGCCCGGGGGGCGTTTTTACGCAGACTTTCGGCAGCCGTCCTACGCTCTCAAAATTTTTTTCGCAGTTTCACATGCCCATCTTCAAACGACGATTCCCAAGCAACTAAAAGAGTCTAACTATCGCAATAACTTTCAGAATCTGCGGAATATATTCTAGTTTCATAATAACATCACCGAGAATTTTGCACGGTGAAACTTTAGGCCAGGGGGGCGTTTTTACGCAGACTTTCGGCAGCCGTCCTACGTTCTCAAATTTTTTTTCGCAGTTTCACATGCCCATCTTCAAACGACGATTCCCAAGCAACTAAAAGAGTCTAACTATCGCAATAACTTTCAGAATCTGCGGAATATATTCTAGTTTCATAATAACATCACCGGGAATTTTGCACGGTGAAACTTTAGGCCCGGGGGGCGTTTGTACGCAGACTTTCGGCAGCCGTCCTACGCTCTCAAATTTTTTTTCGCAGTTTCACATGCCCATCTTCAAACGACGATTCCCAAGCAACTAAAAGAGTCTAACTATCGCAATAACTTTCAGAATCTGCGGAATATATTCTAGTTTCATAATAACATCACCGGGAATTTTGCACGGTGAAACTTTAGGCCCGGGGGGCGTTTTTACGCAGACTTTCGGCAGCCGTCCTACGCTCTCAAATTTTTTTTCGCAGTTTCACATGCCCATCTTCAAACGACGATTCCCAAGCAACTAAAAGAGTCTAACTATCGCAATAACTTTCAGAATCTGCGGAATATATTCTAGTTTCATAATAACATCACCGGAATTTTGCACGGTGAAACTTTAGGCCCGGGGGGCGTTTTTACGCAGACTTTCGGCAGCCGTCCTACGCTCTCAAAATTTTTTTCGCAGTTTCACATGCCCATCTTCAAACGACGATTCCCAAGCAACTAAAAGAGTCTAACTATCGCAATAACTTTCAGAATCTGCGGAATATATTCTAGTTTCATAATAACATCACCGGGAATTTTGCACGGTGAAACTTTAGGACCGGGGGGCGTTTTTACGCAGACTTTCGGCAGCCGTCCTACGCTCTCAAATTTTTTTTCGCAGTTTCACATGCCCATCTTCAAACGACGATTCCCAAGCAACTAAAAGAGTCTAACTATCGCAATAACTTTCAGAATCTGCGGAATATATTCTAGTTTCATAATAACATCACCGGGAATTTTGCACGGTGAAACTTTAGGCCCGGGGGCGTTTTTACGCAGACTTTCGGCAGCCGTCCTACGCTCTCAAATTTTTTTTCGCAGTTTCACATGCCCATCTTCAAACGACGATTCCCAAGCAACTAAAAGAGTCTAACTATCGCAATAACTTTCAGAATCTGCGGAATATATTCTAGTTTCATAATAACATCACCGGGAATTTTACACGGTGAAACTTTAGGCCCGGGGGACGTTTTTACGCAGACTTTCGGCAGCCGTCCTACGCTCTCAAATTTTTTTTCGCAGTTTCACATGCCCATCTTCAAACGACGATTCCAAGCAACTAAAAGAGTCTAACTATCGCAATAACTTTCAGAATCTGCGGAATATATTCTAGTTTCATAATAACATCACCGGGAATTTTCCACGGTGAAACTTTAGGCCCGGGGGGCGTTTTTACGCAGACTTTCGGCAGCCGTCCTACGCTCTCAAATTTTTTTTTGCAGTTTCACATGCCCATCTTCAAACGACGATTCCCAAGCAACTAAAAGAGTCTAACTATCGCAATAACTTTCAGAATCTGCGGAATATATTCTAGTTTCATAATAACATCAACGGGAATTTTGCACGGTGAAACTTTAGGCCCGGGGGGCGTTTTTACGCAGACTTTCGGCAGCCGTCCTACGCTCTCAAAATTTTTTTCGCAGTTTCACATGCCCATCTTCAAACGACGATTCCCAAGCAACTAAAAGAGTCTAACTATCGCAATAACTTTCAGAATCTGCGGAATATATTCTAGTTTCATAATAACATCACCGGGAATTTTGCACGGTGAAACTTTAGGCCCGGGGGCGTTTTTACGCAGACTTTCGGCAGCCGTCCTACGCTCTCAAATTTTTTTTCGCAGTTTCACATGCCCATCTTCAAACGACGATTTCCAAGCAACTAAAAGAGTCTAACTATCGCAATAACTTTCAGAATCTGCGGAATATATTCTAGTTTCATAATAACATCACCGGGAATTTTGCACGGTGAAACTTTAGGCCCGGGGGGCGTTTTTACGCAGACTTTCGGCAGCCGTCCTACGCTCTCAAATTTTTTTTCGCAGTTTCACATGCCCATCTTCAAACGACGATTCCCAAGCAACTAAAAGAGTCTAACTATCGCAATAACTTTCAGAATCTGCGGAATATATTCTAGTTTCATAATAACATCACCGGGAATTTTGCACGGTGAAACTTTAGGCCCGGGGGGCGTTTTTACGCAGACTTTCGGCAGCCGTCCTACGCTCTCAAAATTTTTTTCGCAGTTTCACATGCCCATCTTCAAACGACGATTCCCAAGCAACTAAAAGAGTCTAACTATCGCAATAACTTTCAGAATCTGCGGAATATATTCTAGTTTCATAATAACATCACCGGGAATTTTGCACGGTGAAACTTTAGGCCAGGGGGGCGTTTTTACGCAGACTTTCGGCAGCCGTCCTACGTTCTCAAATTTTTTTTCGCAGTTTCACATGCCCATCTTCAAACGACGATTCCCAAGCAACTAAAAGAGTCTAACTATCGCAATAACTTTCAGAATCTGCGGAATATATTCTAGTTTCATAATAACATCACCGGTAATTTTGCACGGTGAAACTTTAGGCCCGGGGGGCGTTTTTACGCAGACTTTCGGCAGCCGTCCTACGCTCTCAAATTTTTTTTCGCAGTTTCACATGCCCATCTTCAAACGACGATTCCCAAGCAACTAAAAGAGTCTAACTATCGCAATAACTTTCAGAATCTGCGGAATATATTCTAGTTTCATAATAACATCACCGGGAATTTTGCACGGTGAAACTTTACGCCCGGGGGGCGTATTTACGCAGACTTTCGGCAGCCGTCCTACGCTCTCAAAATTTTTTTCGCAGTTTCACATGCCCATCTTCAAACGACGATTCCCAAGCAACTAAAAGAGTCTAACTATCGCAATAACTTTCAGAATCTGCGGAATATATTCTAGTTTCATAATAACATCACCGGGAATTTTGCACGGTGAAACTTTAGGCCCGGGGGGCGTTTTTACGCAGACTTTCGGCAGCCGTCCTACGCTCTCAAAATTTTTTTCGCAGTTTCACATGCCCATCTTCAAACGACGATTCCCAAGCAACTAAAAGAGTCTAACTATCGCAATAACTTTCAGAATCTGCGGAATATATTCTAGTTTCATAATAACATCACCGGGAATTTTGCACGGTGAAACTTTAGGCCAGGGGGGCGTTTTTACGCAGACTTTCGGCAGCCGTCCTACGTTCTCAAATTTTTTTTCGCAGTTTCACATGCCCATCTTCATACGACGATTCCCAAGCAACTAAAAGAGTCTAACTATCGCAATAACTTTCAGAATCTGCGGAATATATTCTAGTTTCATAATAACATCACCGGGAATTTTGCACGGTGAAACTTTAGGCCCGGGGGGCGTTTGTACGCAGACTTTCGGCAGCCGTCCTACGCTCTCAAATTTTTTTTCGCAGTTTCACATGCCCATCTTCAAACGACGATTCCCAAGCAACTAAAAGAGTCTAACTATCGCAATAACTTTCAGAATCTGCGGTATATATTCTAGTTTCATAATAACATCACCGGGAATTTTGCACGGTGAAACTTTAGGCCCGGGGGGCGTTTTTACGCAGACTTTCGGCAGCCGTCCTACGCTCTCAAATTTTTTTTCGCAGTTTCACATGCCCATCTTCAAACGACGATTCCCAAGCAACTAAAAGAGTCTAACTATCGCAATAACTTTCAGAATCTGCGGAATATATTCTAGTTTCATAATAACATCACCGGGAATTTTGCACGGTGAAACTTTAGGACCGGGGGGCGTTTTTACGCAGACTTTCGGCAGCCGTCCTACGCTCTCAAATTTTTTTTCGCAGTTTCACATGCCCATCTTCAAACGACGATTCCCAAGCAACTAAAAGAGTCTAACTATCGCAATAACTTTCAGAATCTGCGGAATATATTCTAGTTTAATAATAACATCACCGGGAATTTTGCACGGTGAAACTTTAGGCCCGGGGGGCGTTTTTACGCAGACTTTCGGCAGCCGTCCTACGCTCTCAAATTTTTTTTCGCAGTTTCACATGCCCATCTTCAAACGACGATTCCCAAGCAACTAAAAGAGTCTAACTATCGCAATAACTTTCAGAATCTGCGGAATATATTCTAGTTTCATAATAACATCACCGGGAATTTTACACGGTGAAACTTTAGGCCCGGGGGGCGTTTTTACGCAGACTTTCGGCAGCCGTCCTACGCTCTCAAATTTTTTTTCGCAGTTTCACATGCCCATCTTCAAACGACGATTCCCAAGCAACTAAAAGAGTCTAACTATCGCAATAACTTTCAGAATCTGCGGAATATATTCTAGTTTCATAATAACATCACCGGGAATTTTCCACGGTGAAAATTTAGGCCCGGGGGGCGTTTTTACGCAGACTTTCGGCAGCCGTCCTACGCTCTCAAATTTTTTTTTGCAGTTTCACATGCCCATCTTCAAACGACGATTCCCAAGCAACTAAAAGAGTCTAACTATCGCAATAACTTTCAGAATCTGCGGAATATATTCTAGTTTCATAATAACATCAACGGGAATTTTGCACGGTGAAACTTTAGGCCCGGGGGGCGTTTTTACGCAGACTTTCGGCAGCCGTCCTACGCTCTCAAAATTTTTTTCGCAGTTTCACATTCCCATCTTCAAACGACGATTCCCAAGCAACTAAAAGAGTCTAACTATCGCAATAACTTTCAGAATCTGCGGAATATATTCTAGTTTCATAATAACATCACCGGGAATTTTGCACGGTGAAACTTTAGGCCCGGGGGGCGTTTTTACGCAGACTTTCGGCAGCCGTCCTACGCTCTCAAATTTTTTTCGCAGTTTCACATGCCCATCTTCAAACGACGATTTCCAAGCAACTAAAAGAGTCTAACTATCGCAATAACTTTCAGAATCTGCGGAATATATTCTAGTTTCATAATAACATCACCGGGAATTTTGCACGGTGAAACTTTAGGCCCGGGGGGCGTTTTTACGCAGACTTTCGGCAGCCGTCCTACGCTCTCAAATTTTTTTTCGCAGTTTCACATGCCCATCTTCAAACGACGATTCCCAAGCAACTAAAAGAGTCTAACTATCGCAATAACTTTCAGAATCTGCGGAATATATTCTAGTTTCATAATAACATCACCGGGAATTTTGCACGGTGAAACTTTAGGCCCGGGGGGCGTTTTTACGCAGACTTTCGGCAGCCGTCCTACGCTCTCAAAATTTTTTTCGCAGTTTCACATGCCCATCTTCAAACGACGATTCCCAAGCAACTAAAAGAGTCTAACTATCGCAATAACTTTCAGAATCTGCGGAATATATTCTAGTTTCATAATAACATCACCGGGAATTTTGCACGGTGAAACTTTAGGCCAGGGGGGCGTTTTTACGCAGACTTTCGGCAGCCGTCCTACGTTCTCAAATTTTTTTTCGCAGTTTCACATGCCCATCTTCAAACGACGATTCCCAAGCAACTAAAAGAGTCTAACTATCGCAATAACTTTCAGAATCTGCGGAATATATTCTAGTTTCATAATAACATCACCGGGAATTTTGCACGGTGAAACTTTAGGCCCGGGGGGCGTTTTTACGCAGACTTTCGGCAGCCGTCCTACGCTCTCAAATTTTTTTTCGCAGTTTCACATGCCCATCTTCAAACGACGATTCCCAAGCAACTAAAAGAGTCTAACTATCGCAATAACTTTCAGAATCTGCGGAATATATTCTAGTTTCATAATAACATCACCGGCAATTTTCACGGTGAAACTTTAGGCCCGGGGGGCGTTTTTACGCAGACTTTCGGCAGCCGTCCTACGCTCTCAAATTTTTTTCGCAGTTTCACATGCCCATCTTCAAACGACGATTCCCAAGCAACTAAAAGAGTCTAACTATCGCAATAACTTTCAGAATCTGCGGAATATATTCTAGTTTCATAATAACATCACCGGGAATTTTGCACGGTGAAACTTTAGGCCCGGGGGGCGTTTTTACGCAGACTTTCGGCAGCCGTCCTACGCTCTCAAATTTTTTTCCGCAGTTTCACATGCCCATCTTCAAACGACGATTCCCAAGCAACTAAAAGAGTCTAACTATCGCAATAACTTTCAGAATCTGCGGAATATATTCTAGTTTCATAATAACATCACCGGGAATTTTGCACGGTGAAACTTTAGGCCCGGGGGGCGTTTTTACGCAGACTTTCGGCAGCCGTCCTACGCTCTCAAATTTTTTTTCGCAGTTTCACATGCCCATCTTCAAACGACGATTCCCAAGCAACTAAAAGAGTCTAACTATCGCAATACCTTTTAGAATCTGCGGAATATATTCTAGTTTCATAATAACATCACCGGGAATTTTGCACGGTGAAACTTTAGGCCCGGGGGGCGTTTTTACGCAGACTTTCGGCAGCCGTCCTACGCTCTCAAAAGTTTTTTCGCAGTTTCACATGCCCATCTTCAAACGACGATTCCCAAGCAACTAAAAGAGTCTAACTATCGCAATAACTTTCAGAATCTGCGGAATATATTCTAGTTTCATAATAACATCACCGGGAATTTTGCACGGTGAAACTTTAGGCCCGGGGGGCGTTTTTACGCAGACTTTCGGCAGCCGTCCTACGCTCTCAAATTTTTTTTCGCAGTTTCACATGCCCATCTTCAAACGACGATTCCCAAGCAACTAAAAGAGTCTAACTATCGCAATAACTTTCAGAATCTGCGGAATATATTCTAGTTTCATAATAACATCACCGGGAATTTTGCACGGTGAAACTTTAGGCCCGGGGGGCGTTTTTACGCAGACTTTCGGCAGCCGTCCTACGCTCTCAAATTTTTTTCGCAGTTTCACATGCCCATCTTCAAACGACGATTCCCAAGCAACTAAAAGAGTCTAACTATCGCAATAACTTTCAGAATCTGCGGAATATATTCTAGTTTCATAATAACATCACCGGGAATTTTGCACGGTGAAACTTTAGGCCCGGGGGGCGTTTTTACGCAGACTTTCGGCAGCCATCCTACGCTCTCAAATTTTTTTTCACAGTTTCACATGCCCATCTTCAAACGACGATTCCCAAGCAACTAAAAGAGTCTAACTATCGCAATAACTTTCAGAATCTGCGGAATATATTCTAGTTTCATAATAACATCACCGGGAATTTTGCACGGTGAAACTTTAGGCCCGGGGGGCGTTTTTACGCAGACTTTCGGCAGCCGTCCTACGCTCTCAAATTTTTTTTCGCAGTTTCACATGCCCATCTTCAAACGACGATTCCCAAGCAACTAAAAGAGTCTAACTATCGCAATAACTTTCAGAATCTGCGGAATATATTCTAGTTTCATAATAACATCACCGGGAATTTTGCACGGTGAAACTTTAGGCCCGGGGGGCGTCTTTACGCAGACTTTCGGCAGCCGTCCTACGCTCTCAAATTTTTTTTCGCAGTTTCACATGCCCATCTTCAAACGACGATTCCCAAGCAACTAAAAGAGTCTAACTATCGCAATAACTTTCAGAATCTGCGGAATATATTCTAGTTTCATAATAACATCAACGGGAATTTTGCACGGTGAAACTTTAGGCCCGGGGGGCGTTTTTACGCAGACTTTCGGCAGCCTTCCTACGCTCTCAAAATTTTTTTCGCAGTTTCACATGCCCATCTTCAAACGACGATTCCCAAGCAACTAAAAGAGTCTAACTATTGCAATAACTTTCAGAATCTGCGGAATATATTCTAGTTTCATAATAACATCACCGGGAATTTTGCACGGTGAAACTTTAGGCCCGGGGGCGTTTTTACGCAGACTTTCGGCAGCCGTCCTACGCTCTCAAAATTTTTTTCGCAGTTTCACATGCCCATCTTCAAACGACGATTCCCAAGCAACTAAAAGAGTCTAACTATTGCAATAACTTTCAGAATCTGCGGAATATATTCTAGTTTCATAATAACATCACCGGGAATTTTGCACGGTGAAACTTTAGGCCCGGGGGGCGTTTTTACGCAGACTTTCGGCAGCCGTCCTACGCTCTCAAAATTTTTTTCGCAGTTTCACATGCCCATCTTCAAACGACGATTCCCAAGCAACTAAAAGAGTCTAACTATTGCAATAACTTTCAGAATCTGCGGAATATATTCTAGTTTCATAATAACATCACCGGGAATTTTGCACGGTGAAACTTTAGGCCCGGGGGGCGTTTGTACGCAGACTTTCGGCAGCCGTCCTACGCTCTCAAATTTTTTTTCGCAGTTTCACATGCCCATCTTCAAACGACGATTCCCAAGCAACTAAAAGAGTCTAACTATCGCAATAACTTTCAGAATCTGCGGAATATATTCTAGTTTCATAATAACATCACCGGAATTTTGCACGGTGAAACTTTAGGCCGGGGGGCGTTTTTACGCAGACTTTCGGCAGCCGTCCTACGCTCTCAAAATTTTTTTCGCAGTTTCACATGCCCATCTTCAAACGACGATTCCCAAGCAACTAAAAGAGTCTAACTATCGCAATAACTTTCAGAATCTGCGGAATATATTCTAGTTTCATAATAACATCACCGGGAATTTTGCACGGTGAAACTTTAGGACCGGGGGGCGTTTTTACGCAGACTTTCGGCAGCCGTCCTACGCTCTCAAATTTTTTTTCGCAGTTTCACATGCCCATCTTCAAACGACGATTCCCAAGCAACTAAAAGAGTCTAACTATCGCAATAACTTTCAGAATCTGCGGAATATATTCTAGTTTCATAATAACATCACCGGGAATTTTGCACGGTGAAACTTTAGGCCCGGGGGGCGTTTTTACGCAGACTTTCGGCAGCCGTCCTACGCTCTCAAATTTTTTTTCGCAGTTTCACATGCCCATCTTCAAACGACGATTCCCAAGCAACTAAAAGAGTCTAACTATCGCAATAACTTTCAGAATCTGCGGAATATATTCTAGTTTCATAATAACATCACCGGGAATTTTACACGGTGAAACTTTAGGCCCGGGGGGCGTTTTTACGCAGACTTTCGGCAGCCGTCCTACGCTCTCAAATTTTTTTTCGCAGTTTCACATGCCCATCTTCAAACGACGATTCCCAAGCAACTAAAAGAGTCTAACTATCGCAATAACTTTCAGAATCTGCGGAATATATTCTAGTTTCATAATAACATCACCGGGAATTTTCCACGGTGAAACTTTAGGCCCGGGGGGCGTTTTTACGCAGACTTTCGGCAGCCGTCCTACGCTCTCAAATTTTTTTTTGCAGTTTCACATGCCCATCTTCAAACGACGATTCCCAAGCAACTAAAAGAGTCTAACTATCGCAATAACTTTCAGAATCTGCGGAATATATTCTAGTTTCATAATAACATCAACGGGAATTTTGCACGGTGAAACTTTAGGCCCGGGGGGCGTTTTTACGCAGACTTTCGGCAGCCGTCCTACGCTCTCAAAATTTTTTTCGCAGTTTCACATGCCCATCTTCAAACGACGATTCCCAAGCAACTAAAAGAGTCTAACTATCGCAATAACTTTCAGAATCTGCGGAATATATTCTAGTTTCATAATAACATCACCGGGAATTTTGCACGGTGAAACTTTAGGCCCGGGGGGCGTTTTTACGCAGACTTTCGGCAGCCGTCCTACGCTCTCAAATTTTTTTTCGCAGTTTCACATGCCCATCTTCAAACGACGATTCCCAAGCAACTAAAAGAGTCTAACTATCGCAATAACTTTCAGAATCTGCGGAATATATTCTAGTTTCATAATAACATCACCGGGAATTTTGCACGGTGAAACTTTAGGCCCGGGGGGCGTTTTTACGCAGACTTTCGGCAGCCGTCCTACGCTCTCAAATTTTTTTTCGCAGTTTCACATGCCCATCTTCAAACGACGATTCCCAAGCAACTAAAAGAGTCTAACTATCGCAATAACTTTCAGAATCTGCGGAATATATTCTAGTTTCATAATAACATCACCGGGAATTTTGCACGGTGAAACTTTAGGCCCGGGGGGCGTTTTTACGCAGACTTTCGGCAGCCGTCCTACGCTCTCAAATTTTTTTTCGCAGTTTCACATGCCCATCTTCAAACGACGATTCCCAAGCAACTAAAAGAGTCTAACTATCGCAATAACTTTCAGAATCTGCGGAATATATTCTAGTTTCATAATAACATCACCGGGAATTTTGCACGGTGAAACTTTAGGCCCGGGGGGCGTTTTTACGCAGACTTTCGGCAGCCGTCCTACGCTCTCAAATTTTTTTTCGCAGTTTCACATGCCCATCTTCAAACGACGATTCCCAAGCAACTAAAAGAGTCTAACTATCGCAATAACTTTCAGAATCTGCGGAATATATTCTAGTTTCATAATAACATCACCGGGAATTTTGCACGGTGAAACTTTAGGCCCGGGGGGCGTTTTTACGCAGACTTTCGGCAGCCGTCCTACGCTCTCAAATTTTTTTTCGCAGTTTCACATGCCCATCTTCAAACGACGATTCCCAAGCAACTAAAAGAGTCTAACTATCGCAATAACTTTCAGAATCTGCGGAATATATTCTAGTTTCATAATAACATCACCGGGAATTTTGCACGGTGAAACTTTAGGCCCGGGGGGCGTTTTTACGCAGACTTTCGGCAGCCGTCCTACGCTCTCAAATTTTTTTTCGCAGTTTCACATGCCCATCTTCAAACGACGATTCCCAAGCAACTAAAAGAGTCTAACTATCGCAATAACTTTCAGAATCTGCGGAATATATTCTAGTTTCATAATAACATCACCGGGAATTTTGCACGGTGAAACTTTAGGCCCGGGGGGCGTTTTTACGCAGACTTTCGGCAGCCGTCCTACGCTCTCAAATTTTTTTTCACAGTTTCACATGCCCATCTTCAAACGACGATTCCCAAGCAACTAAAAGAGTCTAACTATCGCAATAACTTTCAGAATCTGCGGAATATATTCTAGTTTCATAATAACATCACCGGGAATTTTGCACGGTGAAACTTTAGGCCCGGGGGGCGTTTTTACGCAGACTTTCGGCAGCCGTCCTACGCTCTCAAATTTTTTTTCGCAGTTTCACATGCCCATCTTCAAACGACGATTCCCAAGCAACTAAAAGAGTCTAACTATCGCAATAACTTTCAGAATCTGCGGAATATATTCTAGTTTCATAATAACATCACCGGGAATTTTGCACGGTGAAACTTTAGGCCCGGGGGGCGTTTTTACGCAGACTTTCGGCAGCCGTCCTACGCTCTCAAATTTTTTTTCGCAGTTTCACATGCCCATCTTCAAACGACGATTCCCAAGCAACTAAAAGAGTCTAACTATCGCAATAACTTTCAGAATCTGCGGAATATATTCTAGTTTCATAATAACATCACCGGGAATTTTGCACGGTGAAACTTTAGGCCCGGGGGGCGTTTTTACGCAGACTTTCGGCAGCCGTCCTACGCTCTCAAATTTTTTTTCGCAGTTTCACATGCCCATCTTCAAACGACGATTCCCAAGCAACTAAAAGAGTCTAACTATCGCAATAACTTTCAGAATCTGCGGAATATATTCTAGTTTCATAATAACATCACCGGGAATTTTGCACGGTGAAACTTTAGGCCCGGGGGGCGTTTTTACGCAGACTTTCGGCAGCCGTCCTACGCTCTCAAAATTTTTTTTCGCAGTTTCACATGCCCATCTTCAAACGACGATTCCCAAGCAACTAAAAGAGTCTAACTATCGCAATAACTTTCAGAATCTGCGGAATATATTCTAGTTTCATAATAACATCACCGGGAATTTTGCACGGTGAAACTTTAGGCCCGGGGGGCGTTTTTACGCAGACTTTCGGCAGCCGTCCTACGCTCTCAAATTTTTTTTCGCAGTTTCACATGCCCATCTTCAAACGACGATTCCCAAGCAACTAAAAGAGTCTAACTATCGCAATAACTTTCAGAATCTGCGGAATATATTCTAGTTTCATAATAACATCACCGGGAATTTTGCACGGTGAAACTTTAGGCCCGGGGGGCGTTTTTACGCAGACTTTCGGCAGCCGTCCTACGCTCTCAAATTTTTTTTCGCAGTTTCACATGCCCATC
>CAWVNO010002324.1:0-22713 GCA_963930645.1 Salticus scenicus
TTTCTGAAGAGCTAGGATATGTCGTTAAAAAGTGATATTATTTGTTAGCAGAATGTACAATACATAAATAGAAAAAAAAAAAAAATCTGGTATCCTTAAAAAATTTCAAAACAGATACTCCTGCCCCTACCCAAAATCTGATTTTAACTGAGGTCAGAAAGTTATCTGATATCATTCAAAGAATCTGTCCATCTATATGTGATTTAATGAATATCAATAATTAAATCCATAAAAAGTTAATTGTTTTTACAACTCACTGCCAGCACTTCAAAACAATCAACACACATTATTTTCTAATATACAGTTTAAAGTTTAGATTAAAAAAAAAAAAAAAAACCATAAAGAATATGAGAAGGCACAGTCCATAAGTTCTGTATGTTACAATGTAATCATAGGAGTGTGAATTAATACAAAATTCATAAGGAAAATTGAAAACGAATTTAGTTTTAATTATTGAAGATTGCACCTCTCAATTTTTGAGCGATTTTTTAAAAATTAAATTTAAATTTAATGATAATAACATTATAAATAAATATATACAAGTTTTTATACAGTTTCATTATAAAACAAAATTGCTTTTTGCCTGTTTATATTTATATTTATTTTAAATTTATTATCATAGATGTAATAAAAATCTTCTTCATTCTAATATAATAAAATAAATAAATAAAAATAAAAATCTCATGAAATTATTTTTAAAGAAACAAACAGCTTTATTAAATTAATAAAATTATTCTGAAATTTCTGCCAAAATTTATCAGGAGTCTGTCCAGAATAAAATTGGGCTCAAAAACAAACTTTTTACAAAAATTTGTTATCTAATGGCGAACCCCTTAACAAAAAAGGGTAAATTCAAAGCAAACTTTTATAAAGATTAGAAAGAACTTACACGCCTAACTCAATTATTAACTAGTTATTTTGCATTCTTTTTGCTCTTTTATTTTTAGTGCACTAGATTTTTTATAACATTATGGCCTTATTTTGACATACTTATTTTAATATTTTAATAGTCACACTTTTAATAGTCACGACAGCGCCCTGAGATTTTTTTTTTTTTTTTTGCTTCCTTATGAATCATAATTTCTAAAGAGCCTTCTGAAGTTTAATCAAATATACTACGTATTTTCCAACCATTTACTTTTTAAACACCTTGGCTGAAAGTCAGGGACCACTTGTAAATTACTTTTCTTCGATTGCGAGAATATTTTACCACACTCACTAACCTTAAAAGAATATTGTTAGTCTTGGAGAACACTCTATCCACTATGCTTTTCCTTGTAAATGAATTCTGTTGTCTATTAATCTTCTTTCTACTTTTTTTTTTCTTTGTTCAAATTTCCCTGAGTAAAAGAATTTGACTTTTTTATTCTTTTTCTTTCTTTCTTTTATTTTCTTCTTCCTTTTTTTTTTTTCTTCCCCACTTTGAATATTTTTTTTAATGTGTAAATAAGGCAACAAACCAGGCTTTTTCAGCACCCTTCTCCATCTGGCGCCCGGGGCAAATGCCCCGCTCGCCCCCCTCTAGTTTCGGCCCTGAATAGGACTATCTGAGATGAATAAAACAAATAATTAAAATTTTAATATAAAAATATTTTAATTTTTAAAGATATACTTACTCATTCTTTTTTTTTTCCTTCTTCTTTTTTTTTCAATTTCTTTTTCATTCTTTTATCACTATAATTTCTACCTATAATAAATAAGTATATAAATAGATAAATATCAAGAATAGTATTACAAATATTTATTTATTTATTTTTAAGGAAACAATGCAGCTTTATTCTTTAAATGAGCAAAATGATTCTAAATTTATCAGTAGTCTGTCCAGAATAAAACTAGGCTTGGGGGGGAAAAAAGTGTTTTCTTAATAAGACTGCATCATCAAATTTATAAACACTGAAACTAGATACATGATATAAAAAAAAAAAAAAAAAAAAAAAAAAAAACTATTAACCATTAATCAATTATTCAGAATTCACTAAAATAAGCCTACTTTTGAGACATGTAAACAAATATTTAAAAAAATAAATAAATAATAGTATTTTACAGATGATGTAAAGATTTTTGAAGCATTCAATGAGATTAAACAGATTCATTATAGTTAAATATTTTTACTGATAAGCAATTATCTAATTCTACCAATAGGCTTATCATTCAAATAAGCCTATTTTTGAGATAGATAAAATCAAACCTTTAAAATTTCAGTAAAAAAAAAATGAATAACAATAATATTTTAGTATATTACTGAAAATTATTTTTATTTTTATCTACCTTAAAAATAGGCTTATTTCTGGGAATTTTAAATAATCACTTATTGGTAAATTTATTGAATAATTCATTTTATATTTTTGTAGGGCATAACATTCTTACATTAAATCATGGTGAAATTCCAGTTAGAAGAACCCCCTTGGCATTTTTGGTGACATTTGTTGGCGCGATCCTTGCTAGCTTATAACCATGATTTACTTTACAAGATATCAGCTGTTGACATTAACAATCGTTATTGCTTACAAATGAAATTGAAAATAAATATAGTTTAAAAAAACTAAAAAACACGCTTTTAAAGCACATCAAACTAAAAAGTGAAAAATAATTCTTAATATAAGCTGAAAACAATAATGAACGAAAAATACTAGTATAATTGTGAAAAAAGCATGGGTTGCTCGATATACGAAAAATATGGCACAAAGCACCCCACGCTTTTTTCACAATTATACTAGTATTTTTCGTTCATTATTGTTTTCAGCTTATATTAAGAATTATTTTTCACTTTTTAGTTTGATGTGCTTTAAAAGCGTGTTTTTTAGTTTTTTTAAACTATATTTATTTTTCACTTTTTAGTTCGATGTGCTATGAAAGCATGCTTTTTAAACTATATTTATTATTTTAGTATGTAAGTTTTTGGTTAAAATTTACACACAATCGAAAATATCCCCATTCGACTTGCAGGCCTCTTAAATCTATCTGTACCAATTTTGAATGGCCTAACTGTATTTCTATTTGATTTTGCCCCATAGCCCCCCCTTACCCCCTCACCCCCCTACCCGCCCCTCCTAATAATTTTTCAAATTCAAAAATATCCGCATTCGATTTGTAAGTATCGAAAACCTCTATGTACCAATTTTGAATGATCTGACACTATTTTTATTTTTTTGCCCCCTATTTTTAAATACAAAGAAATCAATAAAACCGTTTTTAAATGTGAATCACACCAACAAGCTAAAATGTGGATAGCACCAACAAAAATTTCATTCAATATAATAAAAAAAATCTGATGTGGACACCACATGACTTCCTTATACACCTTTAGAAATGCATTAGATAATGTTAAAAAGCATTGTCATTGGACCCGAGACAGTTGGCTAAAAAAAAAAAAAAAAAAAAAAAAATGTATTATCACCATGTTTTGAGCTTTTCTGAAAGTTTCAAATGTCTAGCTAGTCGGGAAGTTAGTTAACCCTTTGCGGCACAAGACAATTAGGATCATTTAAATTACATTGCCACCGGAATTCATGAACTAAATTAAACTAATAGAAATTTTAAATTTTAAGGTTAAAAAAACTGGCTTTTCTGCTACATTATAAACATAAATTTTTGCAGCTGGATCTTAAATTTTGCGTCCTCACAGCGAGGACAGCGCGCATTATGGGGTTAAAAATCAATTGCAAGATTTGTACTGGTAACACTGCGAAAGGCAGCAGGGACCCGAAACAGTTCTCTAAAAGTATTTAGAAAATGCATTTTCACCGTGTTCTGAAAGTTTCAAATGTCTAGCTGGTCAGAAAGTTAGTTAAATAAATTTTCTGTTGAATCATATAAATGCTGCTGAAGGCAGCAGGTATTCGAAATAGTTGGCTAAAAATAATTAAAAAAAATGCATTGTCACCGTGTTATGAGCTTTTCTGAAAGTTTTAAATGTCTAGCTAGTCGGGAAGTTAGTTAAAAATTGATTGCAAGATTTGTACAGGTAACGCTGCCGAAGGCAGCAGGGATCCGAAACAGTTGGATAAAAGTATTTAAAAAATGCATTTTCACTGTGTTTTGAAAGTTTCAAATGTCTAGCTGGTCGGAAAGTTAATTAAATAAATTTTCTTTTGAATCATATAAATGCTGCTGAAGGCGGCAGGTATCCGAAACAGTTGGCTAAAAATAATTTTAAAAAATGCATTGTCAACGTGTTCTGAGCTTTTCTGAAAGTTTCAAATGTTTAGCTAGTCGGGAAGTCAGTTAACAATCGATTGCAAGATTTGTACTGGTAATGCTGCCGAAGGCAGCAGGAATCCGAAGCAGTTGGCTAAAAGTATTTAAAAAATGCATTTTGATCGTGTTCTGAACAATTCTAAAAGTTTCAAATGTCTAACTAGTCAGGAAGTTAGTTAAATAATTTTTCTGTTGAATCATATAAACGCTGCTGAAGGCAGCAAGTATCCAAAACAGTTGGCTAGTAAAAATATTTAAAAAATGCATTGTCAACGTGTTCTGAGCTTTTCTGAAAGTTTCAAATGTCTAGCTAATCGGGAAGTCAGTTAAAAATTTATTGCAAGATTTGTCCAAACCGTTTTTGAGTTATTACCGTTGTTTGATACATTATGGCCAAAACCTAATTTTCCTAAATTATGAATCTTATTTAATTATGAACCTAATTATTAATTCTGACAATTAATTATGAACCTAATTTTCCTAAATATCTCCAAAACAGAAAATCATACCAAGTCCATAAAGGGAGGTGCACAATTAGATGTTATGAAAAACCTATGTACAAATTCGCAACTTTCTACGTCGAACCGTTTTTGAGTTATGCCACATACACACACACACAGAGAAGTCACGAAAAATCATGTAAAGTCGCTTGTATCTCTAAAATGAGAGCTCGTGTTACGACGAGACTTGCAGGTGTACAACTAGACATCATGACAGTCACACGTATAAATTGGCAACATTTAATGATAATTCGCTTTCGAGCAATGTGAAATACAAAACCCATTTTACAAATCGGGATTACTATACTTCCTTATACTCTGTATAAGGAAGTAAAAAAGGAAACAATTTGAAGATTGGTCCACAATTCTATTTGGCAATTTTCTTTTGGTGATTACAGTGAAATGCAAGTATGAGAAATGATTGCCATGGATTTCAAACATAAACAAAGCGAAAACACTTTTTTAAAAATAATAATAAAAAAAAATATATTAAAATTCTGTTAAAGACAGAATTTAGTTTAGTATGGAGGACTATTATTAATTTCAATCAGTAATTTTTTTTAAATCTCCTTTTTTTACCGTAAAACTGGGCTAAGTACGTTTTAAAATGACTGAAATGAATTAAAATGAAGTGTTACCACCTAAATTTCATACTTTTGTAATTTTTTAAAAATCTAATCATCAAGTCGCAAAACAGTTTGCCTCCCAGGATTCAGAAAAATCACCCCTTCCATTTTAAACTGAATTAATTATATTTTTGTGAATAAAATATTCTTCTAAAAAAAAAAAAAGACCCTGTAAATAAATGCAATGATAGACCTCTACTTATACTTGGAGATAATACAAAATGATTCCCTGTTAACAAAAAAAGAAATTACAAATAATTAATATCGATAACAGAACTAAGTATGAGTAAATGCACATCTTTGAATGACTAATCAGTGTTGGATTCAGGCTTAGGTTCATGAGGCCCGAGCCTAGGGACACCAAGTTTTAAAGGTGCCAGGCATCTGAGTTTCAAAGGTGACTGACACCACAAAAGGTGTTTCAATGGTGACTGACTACAAATTTTGGTCATTTGAAGAATGACCAAAATTTGAAAGGAGACTTCAATGTAAAAAGAGTGAGAAATTGGCAATTGGGATTTTTGTCGATTATAAAAAACTGTTAGTAAACGTAAATATAAAATATCAACGGAAAAGTTGTAAAGAAACTATTTTGGAACAAAGCAACTTATCTATTTGTTAATCAAAATAATTTCTATATTGTTTAATAAAAATATAATTGTAACATTAGTCTGTTTATCAGTGATTAAATAAAAATTTTATTTACTACATTTCTCTAGGATTAATAATACTTTTGTAGAAAAAAACCCATAAGAACAAATTGATCTTTTTCATGATCACAATATTTATTTTTGAATTATATGTTATAATTACATGCATAATGCACAGTGATTGATATACATCTAAGAATATATATTTATTTTATATTTAGTGCTGCACCGAGAAGCACTTTGGCTGAGTAGCCGAATACTGAGTACTCGGCCCAGTACCGAGTAGTTGTAAAAAAAGAATAATTTATGCATATATGAAGAAATTTGCACATATTGAAATTTAAAAAAAAAAAAAAAAAAAAAAAAGGCTTTTGAACATAAAATTTAGTTAAATGGCATGCTTTCATTCAGAACTTTTGTAGTGTATATACATAATTAGGTTCATTGCTATATTTTTATACTTTCAGCATAGTAGATTACTAAAACCATAACTGATAACTTTATTCTTAACATATTTTTTAGATGCAAAATTATCATCCTCAAATACTTCTTACAGAATATAAAAGTTACTAGGCACTAAGGCTTAATTTAAGATACATGAAATTCACATATGAAAGGGGAACATTAAAATACTTTATAATTTCAAACATGATAGGCTTCATTAATCTTCAGATCGTAGAAATGTAAAATGGCAGGTGGATTTGGGCCATAATTGGCAAAACAACATATTTGATTATGAAAATATGTTTTAGTGTACTTGCCTTTTTTATATATGACGTAAAATGCCATAAAAGCCTTCACTCAGTTAAATGCCCCCTCCTCTTTTCACATTATTATTATTGTTATTATTTTGTTCTTAAAATACTAAATAAATACACCTTTTGCTCAATGGTAGACTGTATCCGAATAGGTGATAGTTTTTTACGCTATTTTATAGTATAAAATTCAAAATCAATCTTTTCTTACCGATTTGAAAGTGTCTTACTTTTTATTTGCACAAATGTATAACGAAAATTTATGAATTTTTATTTGACACTGCCAGTTTTTTATTTTATTAGGAACTGGCACCCTATGTTCCAGTGTAGGGCGCTATTAGTTATTTTAATAGTTATTAGAACCCTATGCTCCAGTGTTTGACATAAAATGTTAAAATTATTATTATATGTAAAATATATGATTTTATTATTTTCTTATTTATTAATAGATGTCAATAACTGGAGCATGTTAATCACTGGAGCACCTACCCTAGCTAATGTTTCATTATACTAAATATCGATAGTTATTTGTTACAATACTGAAAACAGAGTACAGACATAGAAAAATTTCCTGACATATTATTTTTATAAAACGACTTATGAAAGAATCGTTTTTATGGCCCTGATTTCCCCTTGCTATTCTTTACAAAATGTCTGGCGTTACTTTTTTATAAGATTATAATAATTGGTAGGCGCGATAACGTAGGACATAAACCCTAGTACAAATATATATATATATATATATGTGTGTGTGTGAATTGAAAAATTACATCATAAAAATTACAGAGAAAATATATGCAGTTTGTTTTTAATTCACGTCTGATAGTCACTTCTTCTTTTTTTTTTTTTTTTTTACAGAAGTGAGATACCTTTGAAAAAACAAATACATAAGGCGTAATACATAAAAGTAAAAACAATGATTTAAAAAAGCAAAAATCCTCAAATTAAAGATCTTTAATTTACCAAAATGTCCAGAAGACTATATTATAAAAATATTAAAAATATAAAAGCGAAAAAAAGAAAAATGTAAACAAAGATAATATTGTAGTAGAAGGGTTACACACTTTCACAGATCGCAATTGAGCTATTACGATTGAACGAAGTCCGAAACAGCGTGAAGTGTGTCGAAACATTAAGTTTGAAATCTTGTATCGGTACACAAGACAATGAGATGTGTCGCTCTAAAACAACTCAGTGGCTCTGTGCGTTAAGTGTATGGAGGGAGGCGGGCCCAAAACTATATATCAGGACTTGGTCCACACATCGTCTTAATCGGTACCAGGGCCCGGGGTTATTGGGCCGTATTCCATTGCCTTAATCAGATCCTGGCATCATCTGAAATTTATATGCATTATAGCAAATTTCCGTATTTCAATATTTATGTATAATACTTATATGATGTATAATTTATGCAACACGCCCACTTTCTATCATTTACTTTCAATTAACATAATTGCACTGAAATTGAATAATTTTCTACATCTAAACTGCTTAAAGTGATCATGATAGTTACATAACATTCAGACCATATGAAAAGTATTTTTTTACCAGAACTAACGAAAACACCAAATCTAGTTAGTTCCAAATGGAATATTAATGCGAATTTACGCAATTTCTGCACTAACAAAAAAAAAAAAAAAAAAAAAAAAAAGTAAAAAAAAAAGAAAAGTATGGGCACTCACTCTAATGTTCTTTTGAACATATATCCGTTCGTGAATCTCATTTTACCAGTCCATCCAGGAATATTTTACTCCAGTTTTCTAAGTCAAATCAAATCTTACAAAAAACAGCCAGGCATCATGTATCTTCTTTCATTTGAAATTAGCTGTTAAACTGATTGTTTTCCCCTTTGGAAACAAAATGCTATTTAGTTTTCTGCGTTTGATGTGTCATTTATATATAAATACATATAACTGAAGTGAAATTATGGTTGCAATTTGACGCTAATTAAAAGATAATTAAAAAACTGTATTCATGTATAATTAATTCTAACAATTACTAGTCCCTGTGTGAAAAGTGATGGAAAACCGCTAGTCTACTGCCGGTAGCTGGGGAAGGATAGAAGAGAAAGGTTGCTTTCCGAGTTACATGATACATGTAGGTATTTATCTTGAATTAAAAAAAAAAAAAGGTTTAGGAACTGATTTCCCGTGCATTCCCATTCAAATTAAGCCCTGCTTCAAATTATAGTAAAATATTAATCTAAAAATAAATAAGTAAAAATAATAAAAATTTAGAGGTTTTTTTTTTTTTTTTTTCTGTTTAAATTTCATCTCTGTTTAATTTTCATCTTAAGAAAAAAATAATAAGGATTGAAAGGTCGAAAATTATAATTCAAGCACTAGTTTGTCCGAAATTATGTACTAGACTAGTGAGTTCCAATACGTAATATTAAAGAGTTCCCGAGCGTTGTATAATGTGTAAAAATTCAACGAATTAAAAAGAAAAAAGTATAGGATCTGATTCCCCGCACATTTCTATTCAAATTAAGCCCTGCTTCAAATTATAGTAAAATATTAATGTAATAATAAATAGAAATAATGAAAGTTTAGAGATCTTTCTATTCTTTTAATTATTTTTAAATTTTGAAAAAGTTACTTTAATTATTGTGAGCATGTTTTATTTAAATTGAAGTTTATAAGTTAAATATGATTTCAGATATTAAATTCATTACTGCAAGTCCTTCTTGCATTAGTGATACATCATAAAACTATATATATATATATATATATATATTAAATCTATACTATACTATTAAATAATTTTTATAAAATTTGTACTTGAGTAGCTAATCTGATTGATCTATTTCTGACAGAAATTTCGATCACAAAACTGAAATATGGTGTGATTTATAAAAATTTAAGGTTGTCTGAATTTTCAGTTATTTTTTACCAATTTAAGGATCCTGTGCAGTCTAAAGACAAAAGCTTTGGTTTAGATCATATATGGGGAACCTGAGGCATCAGGGCCGCATGCGGCCCTCATAAGCTTCTTGTGCGGCCTCCAATAATAATAAAAAATTAATAGAAATTCTTTGATATTAAAAGCAAAATTTCATGTTTTCATTAAAAAAAAAAAAAAGAAAGAGAGAGAGAGAGAGTAAAAATAAATAATAATAATTAAGTAAAAACAATAGGCAAACCAACTCTGATGCAAAATAAATATTAATTCATCACTATCTCTCCTATTAAAAATTTGACTAAATCAAATCAGACCTAACACATGCACAAAAACGTGTTTTTAATGGAAACAGGCAGTACCTACATTTTACCCCTCTACTTAGTTAATAAACTTGATAAAAGATATTCTGATGAGATTGATATGAGCTTAAATAATTTTTATGTTCTTTCTGAACAAGTGCTTATTATCTTTTATAGCTTTTTTAAAATATTAAAAAATTAAGATTTTTTTATTTTTTTATTTGGACATGTTTTATTTGCAACAACTTGTGAAAAATTGGATATAAGACAAAGTTTCTAAAATGATTTGTGTTGCACATGAGCTCTGCTACCCCATCTAAAGTATGTTATAAGAGTTCTGAAACACTTTATATATTATTTCCTTTAACATACACTCCTTCTCATATTTATAAGGACACTTTATATTTTGAAATAACAATGTAAAAATGATTGTGAACAAGATTATACTAAGTGCACTTAATATAACTAGTATTCTAAAAACCAAAACTGCTATAATTTTTTTATATGAAACAAAATTAATAAAAAATAATGCAATTTTTTTTTCTCCACGTTTTTAGGTGTTCATAATTATAGGGACAATCAAGATTTTTTCATTTTATTTAACTTACAAGCGGATAAATTACAGTTGACATGCGAATTCGTTAACTACTGGGCTAGATTAATTCATATATAAGCCTTCAATTTTTCTTGGGCGGACATTACTGATAATTCCTCGAAAAAAAGAACGTTCATGTAGTGAAGTATGATAAATGTGTTTTTTATGTGGAAGGATAATTTCAATCCGCCAAATTTCTAATGAAATTCGAAGATCTAAAATTGCTGAAGGAAATGTGATCAAACGTTGAACTGCTGGTTCGATAGGAGAGAGATCTGATGCAAAACCATAGTTGTTTTACAGAGATCGAAGACTCATAATTCCTCTTAATGTTCTACTCATAATGACTGCTGCTGAATTTTCTCGTAATTTTTAACGAAAGGTTGGGGTCCACATTTGTGCATGTTTAAAATAATTAATAATATGTTAAAAGGAATAAAAAACCTGTAGTAATCAATAAGCATTTAATGGGGGAAAGTACGTCTTCGTTAAAGTTCGATAAAGACAATATTAAATGGTAAAATGTTGCATTTTCGGATGAAAACCATTTTATTGTTGATTAATCAAATGGTTTTAATAGTTACTGGCACGATCTGAAGATAGCGAAAGACAGAGCAGAGTTTTTAAAGGCAGATATGAATCGGGCATTTTAAAGGTGGATCTATGGTGCTCTGGGGAGCTGCTTCTACTGAAGGCAGAATGAATTTAGTAATTTTTTCTATTATTATGAACATTAAGAGAATATCCGCAAATTTTAAACGTGGAATTATCAGATTTTTGTTAGATTTTGAGGGGTAATAATATTTTTTTCAACAAGACTTACATTTTTGCTCTACTTTTAGAGCAATAGGAAATAGTTTGAAGAAAGAAACTTCTGTATTATTGCCTTTCCCATGGCCTAAAAGTTGAAAAATATTATGATATTAGAAAAGTGCATGCAAGTGGAAAGCAATTTTAAATAGTTTATATGTATTAAGAATATCATATATGCTGTATGAAATGGTATTGAAACTCAATGTTAAAAAAAAATGTATATATATATATATATATATACCAGAGAGAATGTCTGACCTAAAAAGAGACCACATAAAATATTAATTTAAAGAATAACTGAAAAAAATTACTAAAACTCGAGCTGTCCTTATAATTGTGAACACCTGAAAAATCATCTTTTTACCATATTTAAAGTTTTTTAAGATAGAAAAACGATAAAACTTTTTAAATAGTCTATTAATGAAATTCAAATTAGTAAAAAATATATTTGTTTAAATAATAGTGTTCAGTGTTTAGTTAATATAGAAAAACGGGTGTCCTTATAATTATGAGAAGGACTGTATATTGTGAGTGCTAGTTAACGTTTTAATTTAGAAGCTGGAATCTGCAAGATAGGATTTATTAAATATTTGAAACATAATATTCAACTCCCACCATTTGTTATCTTTTAAAATTCAAGTATTTAAAATAACATAATATGATTTTATTATCGTTAGCGAGTAATATGACCAGTGTTCTCACTTCGGGGAAAATTTTCCCGTTTTAGGGATTTAGGGAAATTACGGGTATTAGAGGGAAAAATTTCCTTCGACCTAAGAAAGAGATATGAGAATTTGCTTTTAGACTTGAAAACCTGATATATCAATTATGCCTCGCACCATTCCTGAAATTTTACACTCACTTTATTATATTTCCACCACTCCATTAAATCAATACTTTTTTGCATAATCTTTTCAGACACTTTAGCATTAAAACATTCAAGAAACATTTCATATTGACGGTAGTGGTGGCAGAATAATAAAATGGAAGTAAAATTCTAGGAATGTTACGAAGCCTACGTATATTCTAATTGCTTTAAGAATAAGATATAAATGTTTTTTGAATACATAAAGTGATATCTTCTTGTTGAATAATATAGAAAGGCAAGCGGTCTTCGCGGAACAGATTAGTTTCGAATCGAGCAGGGCAAAATGGACAACTTCTTGTTTTGATCACTTCCAAACTTCTAAACAGATGACCGACCGCTTCAATCTCCAGTATACATAGTTGCCAACATTTTAATTTATCCCAGAGCATTTTCAGCTTCGTCTTTCTTTGAACCACTTTATTTATGTAATAATTTTCTCGGATAAATAACTACGATAAAAACGGACAAAAATACTTAAAAAAGAAAAAAAAAAAAAGTGGTATGAAATAAAGGCTGAGCTAAAAATGCTCCGGAATAAAGTAAAACGTTGGCAACTGTTAATATGTCTGAAAGAGAAGCAAATTTACGTACCAACAACTGCTCCAAATTTCAAGCGAGACCGTGAGTTAACGCTGTTTTGACATGTCATTGCTTATAATTTCTTTCGCGCTGCGCGATTCTAACTGTCAAACTACGGAATAAGCAATTAAAAGAATTAAATTACTATTATTATTATTATTAACAATAATTTCTTTATTTATCTGGGTATGTCCTAAGAAAATTAATCAATATGGGTAAGTATTTTTATGATGCATTATTATTATCGTTATTATTTTAAATATATAAAGTTGTTCTTGTAATGGACAAGTGTAGATTCTTGAAAATTTTCTCTCTTATGAGTTTTACTCTTTTAATTAATTAAAATAGAACCAGATATGAATACGAATATATACAGGTGAAATATTACATACAGGTAAGCACATATGTACTCATGTTATAATAAAATATAAAATAACAGAATAATTCTTTAACTTGGATGCGCCAGTTTTATCCTACTTCACCAGCCAAAGACCAAAGCTCCACGAACTGCAAAAACACCTTCTCCCGCTTACAGCGGCATAGGAAGTTATAGTCCAGTCAAAATAGGAGAAATAGAAAAAAAAAAATGTGTAGTTTTGAAATTTTGCATACTCATAGCCAAGAGGGTCCTGAACAACATACTAAAAGTCTCCGCCCGTGGTGGGTGAGCGGGGGCAGGGGGGGGGGGCATTTAAGGGGGGCACATTTCAGTTTTTATTAAATATCTTAAAAACTATCGCATTTAGAGAAAAAATGTCAATTACTTACAAAATTAATCTACGTAAATTTCCTACAAAAATGCATATTACATTTTGTTTGTATGATCTATAGTTTAGAAGATATAGGGGAATGAAATAACACATTTTCTTGAAAAATTATTTTTTGCAATAGTAAAATCAACTAAAGTGTGCAATTAAAAGGGTTCTTGTCAAATATTTTCTAATATACAAAACAAATATATACATAGGGAATATTAAAGGATAATACAGCATGTTTTGTAAGTTTTAAGTAATTTTAAGGCTAGTAGGCGCAAGTGGCGGTTTGAGAAAAATCAAGATAACGGAGACCCAAAACCGATCAACATTAAAAAAAAAAAATCGTGTAGTTTTGAAATTTTGCATACTCATGGCCAAGAGGGTCCTGAACAACATACTAAAAGTCCCCGCCAGTGGTGGGTGAGCGGGGGGCAGGGGGGCATTGAAGGGGGGCTCTTTTCAGTTTTTATTAAATATCTTGAAAACTATCGCATTTATAGAAAAAATGTCAATTACAAAATTAATCTACGTGAAATTTCCTAAAATTCCACGTTTCCACATTTCTTGGAAAAATTCTTTTTTGCAATAGTAAAATCAACTAAAGTGTGTAATTAAATGGGTTCTGGTCAAATATTTTCTAATGTACAAAACGAATATATGCATAGGGAATATGTAAGGGCAATACAGCATGTTTTGTACATTTTAAATAATTTTAAGGTAGGCGCAAGTGGTGGTTTAGGTAAAAATCCAGATAACGAAGACCCAAAACCGATGAACATAAAAAAAAAAAAAAAAAAAAAAAAAAAATCGTATATCTTTGAAACTGAGCAAAGTTATAAGGTTAAGTGTCCTTTTCTGAACAACATACTAAAAGTCTCCAACCGTGGGGGAAGAGCGGAGGTGGGCAGAGGGCATTTAAAGGAAGCACTTTTCAGTTTTTATTAATATCTTGAGAACTATCGCATTTAGATAAAAAAATGTCAATTACAAGATTAAACTACGTAAAATTTCCCACGAAAATGCCTATTACATTTGTTAGCATGATCAATAGTTAAGAAAATATAAAGGTTGCTTTGTATCTTACGGATATCTTACAGAAAAGTGGAGGTTCTCGATTTCTATATTTTGACTTTAACTTATTAAACTTGGCGCATTGCGCGCGCACATGCACATATAGTAGTTTATTTGTATGAGTAGAAAATATTTAACCCGAATTCTTTTAATTGGGTCATTCTCTGAAAAGTGGTCATTTCATGTCCCAGTAGTCTTGAGGGTATATTTTTAAAAGCACAAAAACAAAACGCTGTTTAAACTATCAATATTAGTTGGTTTTACATATAAACTGTTATTCTTTGGTTATTGGAATTCATATATAATTTTTAAATAATTTTTAAAATGCAAAATATCATTCCCTCACTGTGTCCCCATTCCCACATGTAAGTAAATAAAATGGTTTCTATAGTATTAAAACATGTATATTTGGATTATTTGAATTAAAAATTTATTAAACACACTTTAATAAATATTTATCCATTATACTACATTTATATATTATGCAATGAAAGAAATTAGAAGACACTTTATTGTTGTCCCTGGTATTAGATATCATTCCCTCATCAAACTATAATCACACCCCTACTTACTCCATTAATGGCAGCCCGTGCTTTATATAAGTCAAACTTAATTTGTATAGCAGCAAAGTAAAAAGCCATGTTGTGTTCTGTTCGAAACTTTTTACAATGAGTTGCATAAGGCTCTCAAACGTTAGATTGAAATACAGTATTTTTATTATACGTCATTCCCTCACTCATTATAAAGTTAACTAAAATAAATCAAATTTGCTTTTTTATGATATTATATTAATAAAAATATGTTTTAATAAATATTTAGTGTTTGAAAATATAACTAAACTTAATAATATTTTTATAAAGTAGTTTTTAGAAGAAATTTGTCATTCCCTCACAGTCATTCCCTCATTTTTCTAATTAATAAAAGTAATTGCTATATCAAAAATTATCAGATACAGTTTGGTTTATATTATTTTTTTTATTAATTGTAACATATGTGTACATGTACAAAAATAAAAAAAAAATTTGGAGCAATTTTCTTTGGACTAAGGTTTTATCTTTTTTACTTAAAAAAAAAAAAAAAAAATGCCCACTTTTCAGAGAATGACCCAATTACAAACTATAGTTTATGTTCCTATTGTAAATAACATTAAAAAAAAAAAAAAACACAGAATAGATTTGCCTATAAAACGAGTAGTTATGATTTCAAAGACTGATTTTATATGACAATTTTTCATTTTTATATATTGACATAGTTTTAGAATATTTCCTTTGCAGTGTTTTAAATTTCTGAAAAATAATTATTTTTAGTAATAAAAAAGTTTTTTTATGAATCAAAAGCATTTCTCTTGCACTGCCTGAAATGATTCCCCAGAAAAAAAATGTTAAAATGAAATGACTACAAGGAAAAAGACAAACAAAGACTTCAAATTTATAACACCCCTCTTTTAAGTCAGGAATTAAAAAGCAGTTTTACCTAAACCACAACTTGTTCCTACTAACCTTAAAATTATTTAAAATGTACAAAACATGCTGTATTATCCTTACATATGCCCTATGCATATATTTGTTTTGTGCATTAGAAAATATTTCAGAACCCTTTTAATTACACATTTTAGTTGATTTTACTATTGCAAAAAAGAATTTTTCAAGAAAATGTGTTATTTCGTTCCCCTATATCTCTAAACTATTGATCTTACAAACAAAATGTAATGTGCAGTTTTTTAGGAAATTTCACGTAGATTAATTTTGTAATTGACATTTTTTCTATAAATGCGATAGTTTTCAAGATATTTAATAAAAACTGAAAAGAGCCCCCCTTCAATGCCCCCCTGCCCCCCGTTCACCCACCACGGGCGGGGACTTTTAGTATGTTGTTCAGGACCCTCTTGACTATGAGTATGCAAAATGTCAAAACTACATGCTTTTTTTTAATGTTGATTCAGTTTTGAGTCTTCGTTATCTGGATTTTTACTCAAACCGCCACTTGCGCTTACTAGCCTTAAAATTACTTAAAACTTACAAAACATGCTGTACTATCATTGCATATTCCCTATGTATATATTTGTTTTGTACATTAGAAAATATTTGACAAGAACCCTTTTAATTGCGCACTTTAGTTGATTTTGCTATTGCAAAAAAGAATTTTTCAAGAAAATATTTTATTTCATCCCCCTATATCTTCTAAACTGTTGATCATATAAACAAAATGTAACATACAATTTCGTAGGAAATTTTACGTAAGTTAATTTTGTAATTGACATTTTTTTCTCTAAATGTGATAGTTTTTATGATATTTAATAAAAACTGAAAAGTGCCCCTTAAATGCTCCCCCCTGCCCCCCGCTCACCCACCACGGGCGGGGAATTTTAGTATGTTGTTCAGGACCCTCTCGGCTATGAGTATGTAAATTTCAAAACTACACGATTTTTTTTTCTATTCGTCAAATTTTGGCCTTCGTTGCCTGGACTATTAGCTGAGTGAATGGAAATGAATAGGGGAGTGGTTGGTTGCATGACAGTTCTTTTCTATTCAACTATAGCTTAAATTTAATCACATTGAGTGTTTCAAATATTTCATTTGCATTCGTCCATCCTATTCTTTGATATTTCCATGGATCACATTCTCCGCCTTTTGTTTAACCCTTTGCGGCGCAAGGTAATTTGGATCATTTAAATTACACTGTCACCGGAATTCACCAATTCACCAACAAAATTAAAATAAAAGAAATTTTATATTACCGAAAAAAGAGAAAGTTTTTTTTTTTTTGCTACGTTATAAAAGTAAATTTTTGCTAAAAAAATTTCCGGTATGAGTTTTTCAGCTGGAGCTTAATAATTGCGTCCTCGCAGCGAGGACAGTGCGCCACAAAAGGTTGAGACTGTTTTGAAAATGGCAAATTTCTGCCATTTTTACTACCATTAATTTTATCGAAATATCTATACCCTATTCAATCACGACACTTTATTATGGAAATACTATAAAATTATATTGATAAAAATACTGGTGGCAAAGAGTTCTAAAATTTTTCATTCCTGAAAATGCCAAAAAAAAAAAAAAAAAAAAACCTAAATGCGACTTCTGTATTTTAAAATAATAAATTTGGCTGTGAAAGTGAATAGAAAGACAAGTAAATAGTATATATATATATGTATGCAAAAATTAATTTAAACTGTAATCTTATATTTTTCACTTTACTAAATAAAGTTTAATAAAGTAATTATTTGAAATTTTCAGGAACTTCTACAATTTTTTACAACTTACTAAATTTTAATATCATTCTTAGTTAATCTTTATTTTAAAGGTAGAATAAATGAATTAGTCATGACGATTTTGTAGATTTTATATTTTAGCTAGGAATGCTATTAGAAATCGACTTTCGTTTAGAATAAATATGGCTACTGTTTTTTTTTTTTTTGAAAGGCAGGTTATATAATAGCGTAAATTCCTATTTAGTTTATTCCTTATTTCTCTTCTTTTTCTTTGGGAAATCGATAAATTATTGGACTCTGGACTTATCTTAAAACTTCAACTTCATCACACATTTTATTTCAAAAGCGCGGCCACTTCAAATCACGGTTTCACTCGAAAATTTCTCAATACCCAAAATAATCAGTCAATTCGAGCAAAGTAGGACAATCAATGGACTTATTTGCAAATATTGTGGATGACTTCATTATACAAACTGATCCATTATACAAACTTTTGTTTCAAGTTGCGGCCACTTGAAAATTTCTCATAAAAATGCATTTATGGATTGATTTGCTTAAAACTTGGTATGTAGATACTCCTTGTAATCTCTCAATCAACTTTATTAACTAACTTGGCCGATCATCTAATTTTAAAATGGCGGTCATTTTATACGAGAAAATAAATCAATCTATCTACTCTTCTGACTGAGTTAGAAGGACTTGTTTCAGCAATTTATATCAGAAGTACATTTTTACAAATTTAAAGAGCACATGTCGAAACGGAATGAGTAATGATTGAAAGATAAAATTTCTGAACTTTATAAACGCATAGCAATAAATTTCTTGGTTTCCGAATATATTGCGGCTTAGAAATTATGGTATTCGAAGCAAAACTCTTGTCCGTCAAAGAAAAAAAAAAAAAAAAATCTTTCTCTCGATGCGATTGATTTAATAACGAATATTGAAAATTCTTCAGCAAAAAGTGAGAAATCCGTTAGGGTATCATGTTTAGCATTTTATATTGAAGCATTTAGACAGATTAAAAATAAATTTCCAGTTGAAGAAGATGCTCTGGCACTTTTTTTAAAGTCTTCAAATGTTTTTGATCGTAATCCAGAATCACTTATGCCTTTAGCAAGAAAGTAGATTTTACTTTTATGTCAAAATGTCAACATCAAATCAAAGGATCAGGAGTAGGGAGAATAAGCCATAGATGAGAATGTAGAGAAAATCGACGATATTTACAAATTTTGCGAAGGCGACTCTATCAATGTAGATACCAATGTTCGAAAAAGTATGCTAATCTTCAAAGAATGCACCGACAGATACAGGGGAGGATGAGATCATGGCTGCAGTGTTGCCAGATTGCGCGACTTTTTTATTCAACAGTTATCAATAATTTTGAGAAGTGATATTTAATGTACAGTCAGCCAAAAAAGAAACGCCCCCCCCCCCCACCTAATTACGCCGTAAATTATCGTAGAAGCATGCGGCTGGTACCTATCGATCTGCATCAACGTCTAGTTTTTAATGGTGTAGTTCGATTTTACTTAAGGGGTTATCTACATATTAAAACAGGTATAAACTTCATTTTTTTCAATGACGACCCCTATTTTTGACCTCATATTCCGATTTTTGAGATCAAGACAGTTCGGGAAACCTACCTATTTATATATTTTAAATCAATTCTAAATAGAGTTACACGTGAAAATGTGTTAGCGGACCGTCTATACATTTAGAAAAAATAAATTTTGATCTACCACGTTTTATACATTATTTATTAAATTTCACACCGGAAACAAAATTCAGAAATGTTTATTATAAAATAAAAAACGATTCTAATCGCAAAACTTTCTGTGTTAGTTTATGAATTAAAAGATTTTTATTGGTTTCTATTTATTAAACATTGAATAGTAAAGTACATCACTTCATACGAAGAAAATTAAATAGCTTGAATCATATGAACCCTACAATACAATGTTGAATTACAAAAATCTAGGTACCAAGGTAAAAGAACAATAGTAATAATGATAATAACATTAATAGCGGTTAAAAGAAAAAAAAAAGTCTTTAATATTTAAGAAAAAGTATTATTGACTTCTTGTTGGGTATATTTTTATTTTATACAGTAAGCCCCGCATGAAAGTGTTACTATAATATATTACATTTAATTTTAGGCGTACAAACCAACAATAGATAATATACAAAAATATAGATAACAAGATTTAAACAAAAATCTGAGAAAGGATATTTAATATTTTCGCGACTGCTAATGTAGTTTCACGTCATTTGGAAATCTGTAACTCCTCCAGTGGCCGTTTCTTTCACAATTTGTGTGTAACGATATTTCTTAAAAATATTCCTTATATTCATATTTATATAAACAAAATAGTATGAAACAAATGCTTTCACTAGAAAGAGTATAATTATTGTGTATATTCATATGAAAATAAATATGGATATAGAAAAAACGGTTTCCTATTGCCTAGAACGAATATTCCCCGTTCTGCAGTCGTCTACTGTACTTGAATTCTTAATTTTAAATGCATAAAATCTATATCTTTAAAAGTTATAAGACATATTACTTAGTTTTAAATTATTTTCCCATGATAAATGTGTCGCAAGTTTTACACCGTGATTAGAATAATCGAAAATAAATAATATTGCGCTTAAAAAGTTTATATTTTATTATGTTACGTCATGCGATAAAATTTAAATAGCATAAACGGTAGAGTAAACGAATGCGAAAATGCCACAACAAGATTAAAACAGAAAATATGTTTTGAAAAATCTGATAAAAATTAATTATATTAATTTAAAAGAAAGCAAAAACAAAAGTATTTTTCACTGCATATTGCCCTTTCAAATAATAATCCTCGTCCTACCGCATTTTCTAAATCATGATATATAACTTGAGATGCACGAATCCTAGAATATTCAAGTTAAAAACAAAAGACAAAAGGGATAAAATAGAATTTTAGCAGTGAGAAACTAGAAAAAGTTATGTAATATTTAAGAACAAAGACTTAACTTTTCAGAATCGAGTAAACTCCTTTTTGCAACGAAAGCCACACCTTTACAGAATTTTTCTAAAACTTTACATTATAAAACAAAATTATTTTACACACTTCCAATTAAATCATTTAAATTCTGCCTTCAGCATTCAATGTAGTAAATGCCATTGACATTTATGCATACCAGCGTCACATATAGAGTCATATACGAGTATGCAAACTAGTTTTTTTAATACTGTTTCCGCAATATAGAGGCGGGGCTACATTTCTTTTGGAATTCTTTCCCAATCTCTTGCCTGCATTGCGATAATTTTATAAAAAATAAGCCAATTTGTATAATAAACATCGAAATGTTCCTTAGAAAACAATTATAATAACATAAAGGTAAATTAAAATAGTTTTTCGTCAAAATGTATAGAAATATTGACTCACAGAGGATACAAATTATAACAAGTGACGCCCCCCTAACAGCAGTAAAAAATTAAATATCACTGTAACTCAAAAAATAATGTTAGAAACGAGCTGTAAATTTGGAAACCCATGTTTTTGATGATGGCCGTTCTGTTCGTGCAAAAATTAACATAGGTCATAATTCATATTTTTTTCAAATATGAATTTATTAATAATTTTCATAATTCAAAAAATGCTTTTTTAGCAAAAATTTGCAAGGAATATGTTTGGGTCACTTCATTCTAACGAATAAAAAAAAAAAAAACAGAATTTAAATATCATACTTATTTCGGAAGATATGATTTAATGTTTGTCACATTCATTTAACATTAGCATTCCCAAACTTTGACAGCTTATAACTCTATGAAAAATTGAGCGAAATATATAAACTATACCATTTTCTGTGACGATTTGATTCAAAGAATTCAAATAAATTATAAAAAAGGGGGGTTACCATTGAAAAAAATGAAGTTAATGTCAGTTTTAATATGTAGACGACCCCCTAAGTAAAATCTAACTATAACATTATAAACTAGACGTTATTACAAACTGATCGGTACCAGTCGCATGTTTCTACGATAATTTACGTCAAAATTAGGTGGGGGTGTGGCGTTTTTTTTTTTTTTTTTTGGCTGACTGTATATAATCGACGACAAACCGTCTATTATATATAGCAAACACCACTTCTGAAAATTATTGGTGACTGTTAAATTAAAAAGTAGCGCAATCTGGCAACACTGCATGGCTGTCCTCTAGATTTTTAAAATTCATTTAAACTTCCTTTGTTTTTCATAATTTTGAAAAAATATATATAAAGTTATTCTAAATAATTAACTATTACGAAAAAACATTAAGTCTTGTGAAAGTATAGTTCTATGCCATTAGGTGACTAATTTTAATAGTGCCTCCTTTGATAACAAATAAATGGGAAAAAAGTGAGGGTAAATTTAAAATGAAAAAGGGAAAAAGAGGGAAATTTTGGCAACTAGGGAGGAAAATTTTAAATTTACAAGTGAGATCACTAAATATGACATCCGTTATATACTTTCGTTTGTGTCTTTCGAGGCAGCAAAGCGTTGAATTTGAATCGTTGAATGTAAAAGTTGTTGGTGGGTGGTAGTGAGTGCTGCCAGATTGAGGGAAATTTTTATTTAAAGGTATCGGGTCATAACATCGCCAAAGAATAAGTTTTATATCTACATGTAATAAAAAGTGTTAATTTTTTTTTCTGATTATGTTGGTCGCTATGTGGACAAACGGATGCCAGCAAAAATATTAAAAAATTACACGGAGGTCCGTTTTGACCCTTAAATGCATCTCGGAGCTTGATTTTCGATTTCTTAAATTAAAGTTATGAAAATTATTTAAATATGACATTTGACTTCGTTCTATGTTTTTTCCGGCGATGTTATGACGCAGTACCTCCTGCCTATTCTCTCTCGCCTCTCGCAGA